>JAGXJF010004437.1:0-250446 GCA_019208055.1 Stipa capillata
GGAACGGTGATACTGGGGGGTAGGGACCTCTAGGGCCCAAGGCCAGGAGATTTGATAACAGGGGACAAACCTTTTTATACAGGTTCAGGCCTCCCTTAGGATAATAACCCTACGTCATGTTCGCATATATTGATGGAGAAAACGTCTTTACAATGGGGGTGTATGTTAGTGGCTACCCTAGGCCTAGTCGTAGACTAATCTAACTAATCCCGCGGGACTCGACTCCTTCGAGGCAGCGGGTCTTCTAGGCTTCACCTCCTGGGATCTAGCTCAACTTGCTGTGCGACTCGAAAGACCTTTCTCTCCCCTATGGGGTTGCTGATCCTTATATAGGGGGTCCCCAGAATCGTACTGGACATGGACTTACGCCCGAGTAGGACTCCGGCTTTCTTGAACGTCAGAATTGACTTTCTAGTTTTAAGGGATATCTTCCCTCTTTCGAGGGGTTACCTTGCGGTCTGGGGATCCTTACTCAATACGCAGTATCTTTCTCGAAACCTAGAGAATCGTATGCGGATTCCTTTTGATATACAGGATATCGTACTATACATCATCAAGTATAGTATCCTGTATACAAGGAGGTATCCGTATACGATTCCCTGGACTATTGGAATAAGAACACGTATCCGGTAAGGATCCCCAGGAGCTAAGGTAACCCTCCGTAAGGAGGAATGACACCCCTTAAACTAGGAAGTCAATCCCGACGTTTAAGGAAGCCAGAGTCCTACTCGGGCATAAGTCCATGTCCAGTACGACTCAGGGAGCCCCCTATAAAAGGATCAGCAATCCTATAGGGTAGGAGAGGTCTCTCAAGTCCCAAGAAGTCAAGTTAGATCCAACAGGTCTTTCTAGCAATGCAAGCCTGAAGCCATCCAGAAGCCCTAGCGATTCCCATGAGAAGACCCACCGCCTCGAAGGAGTCGAGCCAGCGGAACTAGTTAGATTAGTCTCCGATTAGGCCTAGGGTAGCCACTAACATTCACATCCTTTGTAAGACACTCTTTGATCAATATATACCAACAGGACGTAGGGTTGTTATCCGGAGAGAGGCCCAAAACTGTATAAAAAGGGCGTTTTCCTTGCTGTCAGATCTCTTGGCCTTGTGCCCTAGGGGTCCCTACCAAACTACAAATACTTCTCACGAATACCGTAAGATCGACGGTTCACCGATCGTCGACACTAACTTTAAATAAAAGTTAGCTTGTTTCCAACTAATTTAAACGTTCAAAATTTTAAAACCTTTTGGGGAACATCCACTGTGAACCCTTGATCCATTCCTACAATTAAGGTTCATATCAAGCATTGAAAATATGTCGCGAAGGCTCAGTCAAACCATCTGCACATTACACTGTTTTGCCTCTGTTGTTTTTCCGCCGCTGCTAGTGTCGTCTCAGCTCTGCTGTGAAGCAGCGCAATGCCATGCGCCCCGGCCATGTGCCCGAGCTCACTGCTCCTCCTGCCGCACCATGGCTTGCAATTAAGGTCTGTAGAAGCAATTAAAGTCTACAGAAAACGGTGCCAACCCTCTCCTATACCCCATCATTCGCTGCTGCAGCTCCAGCTAGTGCCCCCTTTCTTTTCCTACATCTTCCTTGCCTGAGTTCCCCTGACCTTTTCTCCTACACTATGCTGCCACTTCTTCTCTTCTAAATCAAACTCACCCAACCCACTTCTTCCCCAGTACCCGAGCCCCTCCCCTACTCTCCCAAGCGGCAGCGCTGGCAAGCTCCTTTCCCCAAGTGTCGAACCACCGCGGTACTTCTCCTCCTCGGCTCAGGCAAGAAATCGCCTGCATTCGCCGCCGGTACAAACCACCAGCACGCCGGTCGAGCTCCCGCGATTCCAGACCTCAGCATCAAGCGCCAAGCCTCCTTTCTGAGTTTCCCGTGCCTCCACACCGCTTCTGATCCGCCGCTGTTGCCACCGGCTGGCTCCGCCAAGGCATCCACCCCGAGACGTCCGAACAAGCCCAAGGCGCCGCCGCCGTGAGGCCCCCTGCCGCCGTCCATCTCCGGAAACTTCATCGACAGCTGTGCCGCCGCTCCGACCACTCCGCCAGCTAGCCCTGCTACCCCTGGTCCAGCTCACCGGCCGCAAGCCCCACCGCCTGGCCGCCGCTCCGCCCCTTCTCTCCCAACGCCGCTGGCCAGCCAAGCCGCGCGTGGCCACTGCCCGGCCCGCCTCTGCCACCGCCCCGGGCCACGCTCCTCCCCGCGCAGTGCCACGCCTCCCCGTGGAATGGCATCGCCACTCGCCGTGATGGTCGCCTTCGTCCCGCGCGCTGCCACTCGCCGGTGATGAGCTCACCCGAGCTGCCCACATTCCCTCCGCTAGTGCCGCCGTCTCCCTCTGAGGTGAGCATGGCCACCAGTCCAAATTCCACCCTTTGCCAATTCCCTTTAAATCGGTTAGAGTAACGTTCGGCTTAACCACGCGCTTAGAACCACCTAAAGGAAATGGGCCACACCGACACATGTATAGCTCGAGCCCGCGTGTCAAATAGCTGAATAAAGCTTTTGCCATTTATGTGTCTTGTTCGGGAACACGTAATTCCTCTGGCTTCTCTCCAGCATGTGTGTTACCTGACCAAAGGCGTATTCTCAGAGTATGCTGATGACGTCACCCCCTTTCCTGCTGCAGATTCTTCCCCCTCCGGAAGATCGTTTCTTCTCCGTCTCAGCTCTGATTGACCTCATTTTTCTTCCCATAATCCTCTAAAATCAAAGTCCAACCAATCTCACAATTTTGATAATTTTTGAAATTATTTGAATTTCAAATTCAAACATATTCAAATGTACATATCGTATATGTTTCTCCTTCGATACAGCTCCCAATCAACTGGTTTTTCTTCCAAATATTTTGTCTCTAAAATCATACCTAACCTATTGACTGCAGTAGGACTTTGAAATTTGGATCTTTTCACACTATTTCATACTAGTAAATAATACGTGCAATGCACGTCAGGTACTGTAGGTGGTACTGTTCAAAGGGGGTACTGTAGATGGTACTGTTCATGAGTACTATTTAAGGGTACTGTTCATGGTCACTATTCATCACGAATCCCTCCCATCTTAGCCGTCAGATTCATGGGATCAATGGCTCAGATTACTTGCCAAGTCTAGTTCAAACTTGGTACACTATATAGTAGTATAGAAAAGTATATAAAACCCTAGATGTCCTACGTCCCCCACGTAATTACATCTTGAACCATGTTGATAACAATTTCTAAAGTATTTCACAAGTCATATCTACCCCCTGAATTTGACCAGAATATAAGAACCGAGAACATTAAGGTACTAATGTGTTATTAATCAAACAAGCTAGGGTTTCCGGTTCTACGAAAAATTCTTATTTTATGTGAGACAGATTATTTTCCACCTCCTTTAGAACCCTAATAACCATTAAGTCCAGTGCTCTTATTTTTAGAATTCTTGCGTGTATATTTGGTTCTTGCTTAGATCCTCCTCACACCGTTGTTTATTCGCCATCTTTCTAACGTATAGTTTCGATGTTACTACCAATCGCACGAAGGAAAACGAAGGGACGGTGTACCAAGGTTCAAGCCCAAGATAGGGACCAAAGCTGCCAGGCAAGCATTCCCACCTTGATCATGTTGAATCCCATATGCGTGAAAACTTAATTACTTTGTTTGCAACTCTGCATGCTAGGTGAGTATCAATGATATTTTATGCTAGATCTAGCTACACCCTGTAGTTGCATACGACTTAGGTTCGGCAAATTAATCCTTGTAACCCTAGCAATATTAGCCAGTCATCGTATGACCAGCAGGATATTAGGGATATAGGTGATAGCCATGCTTAGCCCTGCTATAGAGAAAAATATGTTTTGTCCGATACAAGTGAATCACCCCTTTGGTTACGGGATTAAAACCCTCGGGAAGGCGTGTACCTTCCGAGGTGACTATTTGAAAATATGGTTTGCCAAAAACCCAAATAAAATAGAGGACGATTTTGATTCGGGTGAGAACAGTAAGTGGAGATCAGAGAAATGGTTATAGCATGTAGTGAGATGGCTATGAGGTGATGATGTGCAGTCTTGCTCGAATCAGTTAAGGACCAAGCCTAAGTGCCGCTCGACCAAGTTCACCCCGTACGTCCACATGTCATTTGTGGGAAGGACTTGGCTAATTACCCTGTCGAGTGCTAGTGTCTAGACCCCGTGGGCAGTAGGAAGAGAGTACTAGGTAGATTGGCATCCCAAGAGGACCTCCGCGTGTCTACGTAGGGAGTTGTTCGACACAAAGGTAAGTCCACTTCGGGTTGTGGGTCGGGAGTCACTGAGCACAAACGAAGACTGGGTAGATCTTATCTAGCGGGTCCAGCACTGGTATGAAAGTGGAGGAAAGGTCTCATTGTAATAACCCTGCCAGCACCCCTCCTAAAGAGTACTTATTTGGCTATGGTAACAAGGGGGACTTACATCTTGTAGGTAAAGCCATATAACCTCTGCAGAGTGTTAAAATCTATTCGAATAGCCGTGTCCTCGGTTGTGGACACAACTTGGAAATGCCACACACTGGTTAGACTAAGTTTTGGTTGCGAAATTTGGGGAATGAGATTAAGGACGTGGGCATGATGTGTCCACAATATGCAGTTTGAGCTACAGGCTGGTAGTGAGGAACTGCAGAAGTGAAACCTAGCCTGTGTTGCGAGGTGGCAGTACGGGTAGGCTTTAAGGATTGCTTGAGGCGATACACGGGTTATCAGCTTCTAAATGACGATTGTCGAAATGTAATATCTGGCACCAGATACTGACCCGTTAGAGACAGGCTTGCTTTCAGAAATGCTTTTGAATCTATTACCATCGTATTTCCAATGAAAACTTACTTTTTCGCTCAACCTTCAACTTAGGGTAGAGCCTTTTTACTGAACAAACCTTACATGAAATATGTCAGTTATATTCTCCCTACAGGATGCTTGCGAGTACATTTCATGTACTCACCTGACTTGTTGATTTGGCCAGACGAAAGAGATATCAACTCCAAGGATACGATTGAGTTCGCAAAAGCTAGGGCGTAACCCCAGTCAGTTGCCTGTCGGGTATGGCATATTGATGGGCCACATCACCACTTGATTTCCACTGCAAATTTCTAGCTGTTGGGCTACAGGTAAAGGACCTCGACCTGAGGGTCTATTTATATCTCCGACACTGAATATGCGTGTATGACAATGATATACAGATTAACTTGTGTGTGCCGGCTACTGATCATGGGACCGGTATAGTAAACACAAGGGATTATCTGGCCTTAAAACCGGTACGCCACACTATGCCTCTTTGCGATGGAGACCCGCACCCATCACTACAAAGACTGCACATTCACCATAGCGGTTTGGAACCTTGTTGGGAAGTGGGCGGGGGAACCAACCTAGTCAAACCTACATATTTCATCTCAATTGATTCTTGGTGGGAGGGCCTCCTCGTCGGCCAAAACAAGAAGACAAGGCGAAAGAGGAGTGGGCATTTCCTATACATCATCTGGAATGTGTGGAAGGAGCGAAACAGACGAATCTTTGAAGGTGCAAGGCGAGTCTTCAGGGAAGTCGCCTACCTCGTGTATGAAGACATACACCAACGGCGAAGAGCCTTTTCAGACACGACTAGCAGCAACATAGAGGGGGAGTAATTAGCATGAGGTGTTAAAAGTTTGATGTGACTCTTTCTTCATTTGGACCTCTTGTGCTTGTACAAATAATAAATGTAAAACTTTCCACTTATAATGAATCGGCAGAGCTCCTGCCCCATTTGCTCCAAAAAAAAGAAGAAGCTAAGTTACTGAAACAAACAGGTGTTTCAACAACAGAAAGGTATCGCAAACTTCAAGCCTGTGCTTTTTTGAAATGTTAATATGTTGGGAAAATAAAATAGCAACCAAAAACACATGTTCATGCAGCTAGGTCATCCAAACTTATAATGACAATCTTTTTAGGTAACAATCTTCCATAATTGAGGTTCATCCTTTCACACAAATAAAACCACATCTTATTCATGCACCCAATTGAAAAATGAAACAATTCTACAAAAAAGATTTCTTAATTTAATCAGCACTACCTGTTTATTCTTCCTCTCCTTGCCCCCCCTCCATGTCCATCTCCTTGCTTTGCAATCGTGTCGAATGTGCGAGGTGAGGTGTCATGGAACCCGAACACAGTCAGCAACTCATTTTTCCTGCACCAGATCAAAGCAAACACATAAATAGCCATCTGATCATAATTAATATGCATAAACTTGCTCTCAGATTTCTAACATACTCAATCCAGAACAAGGACATGCTAAGTGCATTGAAAAAAGTAATTGGCGCCTCTTAGGACTAAAATGTTGAAAGAACAACATAAAAGCTCCACAATGAAGATCAGATACACCATATGCCCTCTGGAAAAATGATGCAAAAGTGAAACTGGAGCAATGCATTAGTTGTAAACATAACAAGGGAAATTATAAAGTAATGCATTGAGTATCTGTTTAACCAAATAACACATAAAAAACTAAGAAGGGACTATGTTTGGGCATCAAAGTTTGCATTATAGCACCAAGGATACGATAACATACATAAGTTCTGTGCTAAATCATCATAAAGATATGCCAAAGTTACGACAAACTAAAAGCCAGTTTGCAAACAGAATTTTTTTTAAAATAGTTCTGATCATTATGATGGTTGTACCTCATAAGTACTAATCTAGATCCCTCACTGTCGGGACCAAAAATCCATGACAGAGAATTTTAAGTGAAATCACCTGCTAAGTCGAAACGTCAACCCCGACCTCGACCCTTGGGTATCAATTCCAGGAGAGTGATATGATATGGCTTCGAATAGCCTGAGACGTCAACTCCGAACTTGCTCCAGCAAACTAGTGCACATATTAAGTAAGGTGATATGGTTTCCTCACTCTTTTCTCACTGAGCCGGAACATCAATCCCAGCCTCGTCCTGGCAAATTAATGCTCGACTGGAGTAGGATGATATAGTTCCCAAACTCCCAGTGAAAGAGTCACTTCACAGGGGTGATTAGACCTAATAATTCTATGATACAGACTCTAAAACCCTACCCACACCATGTGCTTCAATATCATACATGCAAGGCACATGAGGCAGGTGAGAACAAACATGTACCACAACAGTAACTCTATGATTGAAACTGTAATAGTACTAGTTGTTCTTTAAAACTTAACAACATAATTCACACAAGGAGTAGATTACATAGCGGAAGGTTGAACATGGCTAAGAAGTTGAAAGGTAGGGCCAAAAGATGGCAGTAAAACAAACCAAGCTGTCAAACCCTGGGCAGGACCACTGCCTAGAATTCCCAGCGACTAGTCATCGTGGGCATCGATCTCTATGTAGAAACCATCCATTGAGGGGATGATTTCCTTTGCATAAAAATATCAGTGACTGCAAGATGAGTGCAAAATTTTTACTCTACAAGACTTACAAGGAAAATTAGTAATAGATGCAACAGGTATCAACAAAGAGGTAATTGTGTACTATTTTGCAGAAAGCTGATTATTCTTTTGATAATATTCTTTAAGTAGGAAGAAATTTGACTACCAGATTACTTTTAAAAGGAGATGAGTCAAATCTTCACGATGAACTCTATTGCAGAACACCATACACTTACAAACCTCGATTCTTCCTCAACCATCAGGGAGGAAGCAATCGCTAATTTCTCAACTTTAGAGTTGGCATGTTTTAAAGTATTGTTGTAGTTGTCTAATTCGACGCAGGTAATTATCAAGTTGTCCATAACTGCAGACACGGTTATTCGAATAGTTCAAACCCTACAGGGGTGTTCTTTACCTACACGTATCAATCGACTCTTAATGCCAGATCATTTACGCACTTCACTAGATGTGTTGGCGGAGGGAGATTGAACACGACCTTTACAAATGTTTTGACTTAAGTATGAGCCACCCTAATGGGCTAATCCGTGTACACCAGTCCGACCGGTACCCCGTCACGGTCCCAAAAGTTGTAGCAGGTGATACATCCCCGGTCCCGGACCGTGTGTACCCCTTACACCTATATTGAGGCACCACATCACATCCTTTTTCACACACCCGGTAAATGGAAACGGCGAACTATGTGGCTCATAGCTTAAGTCTAGACATATTATTTAGTCGTGGGTGGCCCATTATACCACTCATGTAGAAGTACGCAAATCTTGGGTGGCCCATTAAAATGATTAGTCAAATTCATTAGTTACATCCCGGTGAACACCTACCATTTAACCCATCCATGATGTGTTGGTTTGTCTGCCATCCAAGAAATTACGATTTCTACATGTCTAAGCGTGTCTAAGCATAGTTAACAATATAAGCAACATAGAAGTAACAACTATATTACTCTAATTAGGTTGGGGTGTGGTGGTGTTGATTGGGCGACAAAATAAGTTCATGCAAAGAATAAGACTAATACTTAATGGAAAGTATAATTTGAACGCATGTGATAACGAATTTGAAAACAAATAATACTTTACAAGTAATAGGAATTTACAACATATTCAAAGGGGTTGCTTGCCTTGTTGTGGGTAACGAGGTCTTGCCCTTGCTCGACATTATTGGTTTCGAGACCTTCCGGTTCTATCGCGAAGAAGAACGAAAACATCAGAAAAAGGTGCAATGATTTATATCAAAATGAGGAACATTGGCATGATATGAAATGCATGTCATGGAATAGAGGATTCAAAATAAAGACTAATGGAAGTGGAATCAATTTAATCGGAGTCCGGACGCTTGAGATGTCGTGATCCGAAGATCTCCGGCTAATCGGAAAACCCTAATTTAATTTTTTAGCCATTTATATTTTTTTCTACCATGCAAACATGTATGAAAATAATATATTTGGGTAGATCTCATTTTTCTAAATATTTTGATATATTATTTGCATTTTTTGAGTAAACATGGATTTACTATGATTTTTCTAAGATTTAATCAATTTAAATACCCTTTTGTATTTTTCTCAGTAAATAAAAATATTATCAAATAATACATATTTATTTTGAATATATCAAAATAAAAATAACAAATGACTCGGGTCAATGACAAGTGGGGCGCACTTGTAATATATTTCTTATTTTATTTGTTCTTTTTATTAATTCGAACTGGTGGGTCCCGGATGTCATAGAGACAAAAGGAGTTAATTTTAATAGTGTATTAATAACAGTCATTAATGTGTCGGTAATGCATTTAATTAAGCATTAATTATGTCCAGAAATTAATAACGATGATTAGCATTAATTGGAATAGTAAATATGTCTTAACGACATACTTAAGGGCAATTAATGCCCGATTAAGGGTTGTGGGTGGCCGGCTTTGCTCGGTTTTACCGGCACGGTGCCGCCACCAGCGGCGGAAAGCAAAGCAGCGGCGCGGGGCGGCTTACTGAAGGCGACGCGAGGTGGGCGAGGAGATGGAGGCAGGGCGAGCGGCGCTCGGGTGGAAGGGCGGCTCCGGCGGTCGGCTTGGCTCGGAGCGGCGAGGACGAGCGGCGGCTCTAGGGCTCGGGCGGCGGGGTTGTGGCGTCGGCTCGGTGGGGATGGAAGCGGACGACGAGGCGGTGTGGGGAGCTCGGGTGGTGAGGCGGGGAGCATGGCGGCGAGGCTCCGGGGTGATGGGGTCTTCGGGACGGCGGTGAAGGCAAAGGGGCACGGGGTGGCGATGGAGAAGAGGCAGGGGCGAGCGCTCGGGCGTGGCGGTGGCGAGGCGCTCGGGCAGCGACCGAGGGCGAGTGGGGCGGGCCACAGGAACAGAGAGAGAGAGAGAGAGAGAGAACTGGGGAGAGAGAGGAGTGTCGCTCGATAAGGAGGAGAGCGATGTGGGGCTTGGAGCAGGAGGTGGCGGCGCGGCTGCCGTGCGCTCGCCATGCGAGCAGGAGGTGGCGGTGGTGGGGCAGGGGATGAGGACGGGGCGGCGCGGGCGAGCGGGTCAGGCGGTGGGGATGGGCCGGGGGAAAAGAGGCCCAAGCGGGCTACGGGAGAAAGAAGACTGGGCTGGAAGCCCATTTCGCGGGGGAGGGGGGGGAGGGTGGGTTGCGGAATGGGTCGAGAAGGGAAGAAGGCCCGTCCGGCAGGGGGGAAAGGGCTTTGAGGTTTTTTTTTGTTTTTCTTTTACTTTCATTCTTTTCTGATTTCTATTTTGATTTCCTTTTTGCTTTTTTGTTTTAGCTCCTTTAGACAAATTCAAACAATCTTTTTAGGATAAAAATATTTCCCATATACTCATAATTAATAAAAAGCCTTCTTTAAAGTAACTTTAGAAATCTTTAGTTTGAAATGCTTTTAAACCAATCTTACACTCGTACTTATACTCTTAGTTGGAATTAGGGTTTGCAAGGGTTCCTCTCGGCATTCAACAGTTCAAATTTTTTCTCAACATTAGGATGCATACATGAATGCCATGATGCACAATTAAACATGGTTAAGGATTTAGGGATGTTACACTTACATTCTAGAAGAAGTTCCTCTCGTGATAGTCAAGAAGGATCTTCAGTTCCTTTGGTGATAGATTGCTTCAGTGAGATGCATAGACGGTGTCATTTCATCTTGGAGGTCTATTGGGAACTGACCCTGGCTTAAATTTTGATGCCTCATGCCTTGCAAGTTCAGGTGGCATGGGACTATTACTCTGCATAAGCATCTGTTTAAGATTAAAGAAAATATCAGCATTCTCCAAAGTTAAAAAAGGAAGTTGAGAGTCCCTTCTTTCCTGCACGTCCCGTTCTTCCGATACGATGGGTGTATGTATCAACTGAACTAGCATCTCATAGTTAATCACATGAGCAACATCAGGAATATCAATACCACGCCCCGCAATGTCGGTCGCCACAAGAACACTGAACCGGCGGCTCCTAGATCTATCAAGGCTGACCTCCCTCTGATCTTGTGACTTACCTCTATGAAGGGTTGTGACGTGGAAACCTACCTTGTCTAGATCTTTAGCACAGTTGTCCGCCGACTTCTTTGTATTGCAGAATACAATGGCTATGTTGTCCCCAAGATCTGTGAGTATCTTATGGAGCCTTGTCATCTTCTCTGGCTCCTTTACCATGATCACGTTCTGGGTTATGAGATCTGTGGCCTTGCCAGCTGAACCAATTGTGACAACAACTGGGTTCCGGAGGTACTTCCTAGCAAGGCGCTTCACGGCAGGTGGCATGGTGGCACTGAACATATAGGTAGTCCTGTAAATCTTCTTCTCATCTAGCTCCTCTTCCTCATTCTCAGGTTTCAAGTTACTTGATGGCATCGCATCGAGGACACCAACAACCTGTGGCTCAAAGCCCATGTCAATCATCCTATCAGCCTCATCAAGTACAACATAGTTGCACTGGTTGAGCACAGCATATCTCCTCTCCAAGCAATCAAGGAGCCGACCGGGCGTTGCAATTACAACCTCGCAGCCCTGCCTAATCTTGAAACCCTGCTCCTCAATCGACTGACCACCAACAATGGACACGACCTTAATGCCCAGATATGTCGCAAATTTCACGGTCTCTCTCTCAATCTGTTGTGCAAGCTCACGAGTAGGTGCCATGACAAGAGCATAAGGACCTCAGCCTCATTCTCCTCGCTTATCGGCGGCATGCGGGTAATGTACGACAGCATAGGGAGCACGAAAGCCGCAGTCTTGCCGGAACCCGTCTCTGCAATGCCGATAACATCACGCTGCTGAAGACCGAGCGGAATGGCAGCCATCTGGATCAGCGTCGGTTTCTTGTACCCAACCTTGTCAATGGCACGAAGCAGCTCGGTCCCAAGCTTGCTCTCCTTCCAATTCAGCATCGGCCGGGGCCAATCTCGCTCAGTCATCTCCTTGATCCCCTTCTCGGACCAGTGCCTGTCCACGCGCATGTCGAAGGTGGCGTACATCTCCGACGCAGCAGCAGCAGCAGACTTCTTCGTACCCTCCAGGCCGCCAATGCGCCGGTGCTCGGCACGGGTCTCCTTCTCGACCGCAGCTGCCGCCTTCTTCTGCTCGCGCCGGTCGATCCCGGCGAGGAAGCCCCGGCCGTAGAGTAGCAGGGCCCCGTGCGGTGACTGGTAGAGCGCGTTCGCGTCACCGCGGGTATCCTCCATGTTCTCCCAGTCGAACAACCGGAGCTTGTCTCGGGGCTTGGTGACGGTCTTGGGCTTCTCGTTCTTGCACCCCAGGTACTGCTCCTTGATAGCCTCCAGCAACTTCTCCCGCTCCCTCTCCCCCATCTTCCCCAGCCGACCTCTCTCTCCGTTCCTGTCCCGGTCCCTATCGGGATACAGATCTCTGTCGCCGCAGCGGTGGGAGGATTCGCGAGAGGGATTGGACGGGGGAGGCGGTGGAGTTGGTCGAGGGATCGACTGGAGGGCGGAGCGGCGCTGCTCGGCGACGGCGGCCTGGCGGCGCTCGAGGGCGACGCGCTGGCGCTTTTCCCGGGAGTGGAACACGGGACTCGGCTCCGTGGCGTCCGACGAGCGTTTCATGGCGGAGACGGCGGCGGCGCGGCTGGGGACGATGCGTGCAGGTCGGTGCGGACGGGGACGGGTGGGGATTGCTACTTGTAAAGGCGGGAATTACCGTCTCCGACTCGGAGAACATATCCGGTACTCAATTGCCATGTTTGTTATTTGGGGTACTTCCTCTCGGGAGCCCGTAATTTACGGTCGACCGTTCCAAACGGTCGATTCCGACAGCCCCGTTCCAACAGCACGTGGTGTTCCGATCAGCCAAAAAACAAATCAAAGTAAACTTTCAACTAAATATTCAGTAACCTCTAACTGCAAATCAAAACAACTTTCAACTAAAAAAACAAAAAAGAGTTTTGGAAGAAGTGTATATTTCGTCCCTCAACTATTGGCCGAGTGTAGCTTTCGTCCCTCAACTAAAAAATGGGCTAAATTTATCCCTCAACTATTTAAACCGGGTAACTTACGTCAGTGAGACGATTTTGACCGTTTATAAGCGGTTTTATGCAAAAAAAAATCCAAAAAATTCAGAAAAATTCAAAAAAATTTAGAAAAATCAGGAAAATTCAGAAAAATTCAAAAAAATTCAGGAAAATTAAAAAAAAGAAAAATTCAGAAAAATCAGAAAAATCAGGAAATTCCAAAAAAATTCAGAAAAAAATCCAAAATGATCAGGAAAATACAAAAAAATAAGGAAATTTCAAAAAAATCAGAAAAAAGATAAAAATTCAAAAAAATCAGAAAAATTTAAAAAAAATCTGACCCTTTTTGCGGCGCCATGGCTCTTAGGTGAGGGACCCCTTAGCATATATATTTTCTAAGAAGAAGCGAGACAAAAGGCCACCCAATAACTTCAAAGGTTTTGAAGAGCCGTATGAGCTGCCCACCTCAAAAGGTGGGAACATGAGACCATTGAATATACTTTGGCTGGGGACACACCCCTTGCAAGGCAGGATGTCGAATCACTACTTTGTCACTATTTCTTCGTAAAAAGATCAAAGCACACGAAATGATAAACTGGAGAACCACTGATCAGAACAAACTCGACACCAGTTACCACTTCAAGTCAGGCCAAAGCGCCGGACGACAATTTGTAAAATCAGAAACAATCGCTACTCGGGACCAAAACATCACTGGTTTCCCGGTGTCAATCATGACGACCACACCAGGATAGTGATAAAATCTGACTCTTTTGGCGGCGCCATGGTCCACGGCCTGCGGCGCCAAAATCTGACCCTTTCTGATTTTTTTGAAATTTCCTTATTTTTTTTTGTATTTTCCTGATCATTTTGGATTTTTTTGATTTTTTTAGTTTTTCTGAATTTTTTTGAATTTTTCTAAATTTTCCTCATTTTTTTGAATTTTCTGATTTTTTTAATTTTCCTGACTTTTTTGAATTTTCCTGATTTTCTGATTTTTCCTATTTTTCTGAATTTTTGAATTTTCCTATTTTTTTGAATTTTCCTGATTTTTCTGAATTTTTTAAATTTTTTTGAATTTTCTGATTTTTCTAAATTTTTTAGATTTTTTTTGGGCATAAAACTGCTTATAAACGGTCAAAATCGTCTCACTGACGTAAGTTACCCGGTTTAAATAGTTGAGGGATAAATTTAGCCAATTTTTTAGTTGAGGGACGAAAGCTACACTCGGCCAATAGTTAAGGGACGAAATATACACTTCTTCCAAGAGTTTTTAACCAAAACTCATGCAACTTCCAACTAAAAAGTGGAAAAAGCTTTCAACTCCATCATACCCTAGCTTTCTATAAGAATGAAACAAACTTCCTACTAAGCAAACTGGGACTTCCAACTTCTACAAAGAAATATTCAAAACTTTCTACTAAGCACTTTGGAGCTTTCAACTTCTACCAAATCAAAATTAGCAGAAAAAGTAATTGGAGATTCCTGCTGAACAAATCAGAGCTTCCAACTCTACCAAAAATAAAAAATCAGAAAAAAAAGAGAAAACATCGGTAGCGGCCGCCGGCCCATGGTGCCCTTCTCCGGCGCCGGCGACGCTGGAGGACGGCGATGAGCTGGGCAGCGGCCAGCGGAGGGACAGCCCCGGCCCTCCAGATTGGGGAGGCGGCGAGGGAGTCGAGGTGAGCCGCTCGGCGGGGGGCTTCGCGACGGGGAGCTCCGGCTTGGGGAGACGGCGAGGGAGCTCCGGCTTGGGGAGGCGACGAGGGAGGCGAGGGAGCTCCGGCCGGCAGCGAGGGAGCCGAGGGAGCTCCGGCCGGCGGCGCTGGCTGCTCGGGTGCGGCGGGAGGGCTGAGGGAGGACGGGGACGGGGCGGCGTGTGGTGGAGAAAATGAGAGGATGAGGATGCGGGGACGGTGGAGAATTAGATAAGGTGAGGAGAAGTGGACCCCATGCTATTGCTTTGTCGGATTTGGCCGTGCCGCGCGGTCGACCACGGAAGATGGATTTCGCTTCCTCTCACTGTGTAGCATGTAGTTCTTATCATTTGTTTCAACTTTATTTCAGATCTGATGATTTTGAGTCCTATAGTACATCTGTTCAGCCGTAAGACAGTTTCAAATTTTTTGGAACATCGATTACAACAGGTACACGTATATTCACGCAAACTCACACGACATATACGGCTACAGAAGACTAGTCTCAGAGCAATGGAGTCACTATATACGTCTCGCTAGTGTATCATCCATCGCTGGAAGAATGATCGGAAAGTGTGGCGCGCTCTCCCGGGTTCGATGGTGTGCGGGTGACCAGGATTGGCACGGGCCGCACGAGAGTTAGGGTGCGTTTGGTTGGGTAGATGGAGGTGGGATGGGAGATGGTCATCCAATTTTTTGAGGGATGGGGTGTGTTTGATTAGGTGGATGGGGTGGATAGGAATATCCACCCCAGAGGAATATTCCTCTAATATGCTGGATAGAGGGGTTTAGCCAAAAAAATTGGATGGGCTCATCCTAATTTCCTCTAATCGTGTTTAACTTTCTAATCGCAGTTATTTATTTGCTAATCGTGTTTAGACTTTTTTTTTGCCCGGATCCGCGTGTGCTCCGGCCGCAGTCCCCCCACCGTCCGCTCCCCGCCCCCCGCCGGCCGCTCCCCGCCCCCCGCCGGCCGCTCCCCGCCCCCCGCCGGCCTCTCCCCGTGTGAGCTCCGCCTCCGCCCCACCACTCCCGCGTGCGCTCCGCTTCCGCCCCGCCCCTCCCTCGCGAGCTCCGCCTCCGCCCCGCCGCTCCCCGCCCGAGCTCCGCCCCGCCCGAGCCTCCGCCCCGCCCGTGCTCCCCTGCTGGTGAGAGAGAGAGAGGATGGAGAGAGGGAAGATTAGGGAGAAGATGGAGAGAGGTCACTGACGTATGGGGCCCACGTGTCAGTGGCTCATCCGAATTGAATCCATCCAGTTTTAGCCAAATAAAAATTTGGTCCATCCAATCCACTCTAATCCACTGAACCAAACAAAAAAAATGGTTCATCCCATCCCAAAAAAATTAGATGGGCTCATCCCATCCCACCTCGCCCTCCAACCAAACGCACCCTTAGTGGGCTCAGCGGCACGCTGTGATCAGATGGCGTATGGGCAAACAAGACTAAATGAGTGTGCGGGACGGATTGGTGGTGCGGCTACCGCATGCTACAGTGCTATAGTGTGTAAAGTCCATGTACAATGCAATAGTGTGTCGTGGTGCTACAGTGTGTAACAGTGCTACAGTGCATCATGTGATAGTGTGCTATAGTGTATCGTGCGCTGTGGTGAGAACTCAAGACCCACATGCAAGTTAAACTGAAACCGTTGATGTCATAGGAGATTGCTTTAATTCCAAAAATTCAAAATATTTTAACGTTCAAACCATTAATCCGATTTGACAATCTATTTTTATCATTGTATCCATTACGACGAGAGCTTCAAAACTAGATCACAATTCAGTATGTTGCGACGAAACTTTTTTGTCGTCACCAGTTTTTAGGTTACAGCGTGTTGGATATCAAGTTAAAAGTGAATGCTTACCAGGGTATTAGTGAATGGTAGTGAATGCTTACCAGGATATTAGTGATGGTTACCACGTAATTGTTGAATTAATTGGTGCTATCGCACACATATGTACGTTTAAAGAGGAAAATTGGACTATTATCAAGTAGTACATTGTATTATCAAACCACTAGAACATTGTAATGCAAGTTTAGAGGTATCGTAGAGATGTTTAATAATCTGGTAACACAACAACTATAATCTGGGAGCTTATCATTACTTATATAACAACTCGTTTATTATAACATGGTAATTACTGAGCTGAAAAAATATCATCAAAACATATAAACATGGATCTAGTTTTCAAGCTCTCGTCATGACTAGCCCAACGATGAAAGTAGATTGTCAATCGAACTAACTATTTAAGAGATAAAACTGATGATGGGTAGTACTACTACCGTGTATTCGTACCCCAGTCGGTGTGTCCTAATCAGAATCGGAGAACAACTCTCCACATGCCTTTTGGAAGGAGTCCAACTCGTGTACTACGAGGAATCAAGACATGGCATAAAAAAGGAGTCTGACTCGTGTACTACGAGGACTCATGACGAGATTACCGCCTTACTCCGCCTATATAAGGAGC
This sequence comes from Stipa capillata, assembly GCA_019208055.1. Lineage (NCBI taxonomy): Eukaryota > Viridiplantae > Streptophyta > Magnoliopsida > Poales > Poaceae > Stipa > Stipa capillata. The sequence continues at coordinate 17,034 of JAGXJF010004437.1, forward strand.
ATCAGACCCCCCCTCTAGGGGGACAAGTTCAATCAAATCCAGAAGCCCTAGTCGCGTAGACATCATCGAAATCCTTAGCCTTAGCACAAATCTCGCCGAGTCCCCTACTCGTCGAGTTTCCCCTTATAATTCCTACTCGCCAAGTTCTCCGCTGTAATCGCTTGTACACCAGATCTCATATCAATCCCATCAGAGCAGGACGTAGGGCTTTTACCCATCTTGGGGGCCTGAACCTGGGTAAATCCGTGTCTGAAGGTCCAGCTGACCTGAGTCTTCACCCTGCTACCGTACAAATATACGCTATACGAGTACCCCCCCGTATACCATACATCGACAGCTGGTGCCCACCGTGGGGCCCTTACGTCAGCTTAATTCTGCTTCATCGGCGTTCTCCGACAAGATGGTGTACACGGGATTCGACGACAAGAACTTCTACGACGTCTCGTCCGGATCTCGCAACAGCTACACCACCGCCCCTCATCAAACTACCGCAGCTCGACTTCAACGACAACTCGCGGAGGCGAACAAGCAACCTCTCCCTGCGGCTCTACGAGTAGTCGCTGCTCCACGCGGCCGCACAAGCTTCAACCCATACGCCTTCGATCCGCGTGATCTACGGAGCAAAATCGCCTCAAGGCTCTCCCGGCGCCAGCTTACGCCCTGACAGGCCGCTACTGAACTCGATCATCACTAGATCAGGTTGCACCCAACCGACCTCAGGCACCATCTGAGCAGGAGGAGTCCCTGCTCCACCACCCGATGCTGCCGCCGCGAGATTAATCTCTAATATCACAACAAGTGGTATCAGAGCGAGGTTACGAGATTAGATCTGGGAGAAAAAGAAGCAGCCAGCACTATCGCTCACGCCGGAAGATCTCACGTTGCCTCTGCCGATTTGTCACCGTCCTCTCAAGTCACTGAGTCCGAGTTGAAATCTGCAACCGAGTTGCCGAGTCCGACCACGTGACTCATCTCTCAGATCGACTCGCTTGCAACGTCAAGACAGAGAAACAACAGCTATATTAATCGCGAGCCAGGCCAGCAGATGGAAGCATCAAGGCGAGCTATTTATTCGAGGTAGACATCCCAAACATCGCAACGTGAGACTGCAGCAGATCAATAGCACTCGAGATTAGTAGCGCAGACGAATCAACCAGAAAAAAAAAGAATCAAGTTCCGAGGAGGCTTCGTGACGTGAAGCACCAGCAAATCCAATTTTCGATCTTTGCTAAATCCACCTAACAAAGGCTACCAGGAAAGTTAAACATATTCTGATTTCTTTACTGTCCGCATAAATTAATTCTAGCAGGAATATTTTTTTCTCTTGGCTTGTACTGTTTTGTGTTTACAAGATTCATCTACCAATGGCTTCCCTAAAGTATGATATCCTACTATTGGATCGTGATACAAGAGATTCTCTACGGCACGTCAAGATGCGGGCTGTTCTAGCACAAATAGAGTTGGATGACGCTCTTTTGGGATTTGACAAGATACCAGCGGCCAACCCACGACCAGACGCTTTTAAGCTCGCCCACAACGGCTCCATCCTACGCAATATATGGAACATCGATCAACTCTCCAAGTACTATGTTTAAAGCTTCCCGGGAGCTATAACCCGGATGACTCAACTATTTTATCCCGTAGCTCTACGGAAGAAGTATTTATACTTACAGCCTCTCGGCCTCCATCACATTACTACTCGACATGGGTACTCAAACACCTCTAACACGCTTCTCCGACAGCTCGGGGCTGGCACCCACACGAGTCCACACCTTGTTTTGCACAGCACACAAGCGTAAAACAGCTTAGGGCATGGCACGAACACGAGTTCGCGACTCGTTCCGCCTCCTAGAGTTTGGTCACCGTATAATCGCCTCGTATGCACTCGGGGGCTGGTACGCACACGGGTTCGCGCCCCGTTTTGCCACCCCGGGTCCGGTCAACTGTCCGTACGCCTCGCCACGACATCAAGGGACTAGCTCCCACATGGGTTCCTCAACTTCCAGTTGTTCCCCCCGATTCTGGCACACAGGCACCACGCCCGATATTCTCCCGGAGGCTGGGTAGAGCACGAGTTTTCACAACTCAACTCTCCGCCCCGGGTACGGTGGCATCAGCGCCTTGCATCCATTTGAAGAATGGCGAGTAAACCGATGTTTCTTAACTTGGGTCGCCTTTTCAATGCAACGGCGGATAGCTACCTTGCATCTGCGTGGGGCTAGGCATGGCACGAGTTTCTCAATTCGTTTCGCCTCCCCGGCTACGGCAACCTACCCCGAGGTCCGAGTACACACCAATTCACGCACTGACTTCTACTACAGCGAAGTTTTTTTTGACTGTTCATCCGAGTTCCTGCTCACTCGCACAAACAGTCGAGGGCTACTACAGCGAAGTTTTTTCCGACTGTTCATCCGAGTTCCTGCTAACTCGCACTAACAGTCGAGGGCTACTACAGCGAAGTTTTTTCAGACTGTTCATCCGAGTTCCTGCTCACTCGCACTAACAGTCGAGGGCTACTACAGTGAAGTTTTTTTCAGACTGTTCATCCGAGTTCCTGCTCACTCGCACTAACAGTCGAGGGCTACTACAGTGAAGTTTTTTTCAGACTGTTCATCCGAGTTCCTGCTCACTCGCACAAACAGTCGAGGGCTACTACAGCGAAGTTTTTTCAGACTGTTCATCCGAGTTCCTACTCACTCGCACAAACAGTCGAGGGCTACTACAGCGAAGTTTTTTCAGACTGTTCATCCGAGTTCCTGCTAACTCGCACAAACAGTCGAGAGATACAACAGCGAAGTTTTTCCGACTGTTCATCCGAGTTCCTGCTAACTCGCACAAACAGTCGAGGGCTACCACAGCGAAGTTTTCCGACTGTTCATCCGAGTTCCTGCTAACTCGCACAAACAGTCGAAGACTACCATAGCGAAGTTTTTCACTGTCCATCCGAGTTCCTGCTAACTCGCACAAACAGTCGGGGGCTCGGAAGCATATATAAAGTACTCTACGCAGTCCTACGACAACACAGGAAAACAGAAGAGTTCTTCCACATCAAAGTACAAAAGACAAAAGCCACGAGATCCAGATTGCATAAATCGAAGTTCTTTACACCACAAAAACAAAGACACACAACCAGGGGGAGGCAGGTCTAGTCCTCCTTCCCGGCAGTATCACTGCCCTCGGAGATATAATCACCCTCGCTATCTTCAGCAGTAGCGGACGCGTCCTCCACCGCCTCGAACCCGGCTTCACCGATGGACTTCTCCACCGACTTACGTCAGTTGTTGATCCGCGTGTCCTCCGCTTCTGGTGCATGAACAGGCTCACCATGCGACAAAGTTGGATCGTAACATCTCCATCCGTGAATTCCGCTGGACAGGTTCGGATTGTAATAATGGGCTAAGCCTACCAACTTCCGCAGCAAGGGAGCATCACCTCAACATGGGTTTGCTTTATCCCCATTTCGGCTTCATCACGCATAATGATGGAGGACTTGATGATGAGTAGTACTACTACCGTGTATTCGTACCCAAGTCGGTGTGTCCTAACCAGAATCGGAGAACAACTCTCCACACGCCTTTTGGAAGGAGTCCAACTCGTGTACTACGAGGACTCATGACGAGGTTACCGCCTTACTCCGCCTATATAAGGAGCATCAGACCCCCCTCTAGGGGGACAAGTTCAATCAGATCCAGAAGCCCTAGTCGCGTAGACATCATCGAAATCCTTAGCCTTAGCACAAATCTCGCCAAGTCCCCTACTCGTCGAGTTTCCCCTTATAATTCCTACTCGCCGAGTTCCCTACTCGCTGAGTTCTCCGCTGTAATCGCCTGTACACTAGATCTCATATCAATCCCATCAGAGCAGGACGTAGGGCTTTTACCCATCTTGGGGGCCTGAACCTGGGTAAATCCGTGTCTGAAGGTCCAGCTGACCTGAGTCTTCGCCCCGCTACCGTACAAATATACGCTGTACGAGTACCCTCCATATACCATACATCGACAAAAATATTTTAAAATTTTAAAATGAAAAAAATATTTGATGATGTCATCTTTTTTGGATTGTTTTGCATGCTGCATTTCTCTTACTTACGTGCCCAACATGGCAATAGTACACTGAAATAGCTGAACAGGCCAGAACATTTTTGCATGGTAGAAGAAACGCAAACACAGGCGTGCGAAAGAGGATAGCGAGTACCTCGACAGAAAAAACTCAGCCAAAGAAAGGGTATATGCACGGGAGCTGGTCTTTGGTTAAGCCTAACTAGTGACGCCGCTCTCTAGTCACCTCTAAGAATAATTCATCTTGGCTAGACATAAAAAAGATCAAATCTAATATTTGATCTGTGGTAGTCGATCGGAGGATATAACCATCTCTACTACTACCCAAGCAACACTTGGTTCTCATAGGAGTGTTTATTGACAAGCTAAATACTCCATCCGCATGCATGCATAGTTTGGATGAAATCGTCGCATCGTCTTCCTCCTGAGCGGCCACCGCTGCCTCCACCCTCCTATTTTATCTCCGGTGGCTTCAGCTGATGGAATTGCCTCCACACTAACCACTTCTTCTGCTATCGTGTCGACCATTGCAGACATCACCCCCGTTCTTCTCCTTCATCTTCGGCGACCGCCTCCACCTCCTAACCCTAGGTGTCTCGTTGCCATCCGCCGGCTCTTATGGTGTACACTCCATCAGGTGAGAGTGGAAGAAGCCTGGTCGCTTTCCTGGAGCCGGGCCATTCGACGGGCAGAGAAGTGCGTGCATTGTCCGATTCTGCTGCATCGATCACTGACACTGTATGGCATGCTCCCCTCTTGCAGAGCGCCAGGAGTGGATCAGCTGCACCAAGCACAGTTACTCATGCATGCCTCCAAATTTGCACGGTGATTCCAGGCACGCGTGATCGACGTGACAACACACATAACGGCGCAGCAGCCAAGCCATTGAACCGATGCATGCAGAGCAGAATCAAAGACTGAAGAGTCGGGAGGATGCCGTGAATCTCAGGCGGATCCCTACATGATCTATACCGTTTTATGCAAAATTCTCGTGGAAATTGTGCGTCTCAAACGAACGGACCTTGATCATGTGCAGCTACGTCAATTTTAACAGTTTTTCCCGTTGCAAGGGAGATAGAACCGTCGAACCCCATGGCATCCCACGGGCTCACGTATAAAATGGCCGCGCGCCGCAAACCCGAGCAAGCACGCCGTAACGAACTCACTCATTGATTTGCATGTAATTAACCAACTCGACCTCCTGCAGTAGTCCAAGAGATCGAGATCGGCAGAGTCTCCCCGCGGCGGCGATCGATCCTCCGGCCGCCATGATATCGTGGCACGACCTGTACACGGTGATGTCGGCGGTGGTGCCGCTGTACGTGGCGATGATCCTGGCGTACGGGTCGGTGCGGTGGTGGGGGGTCATCATGGCGGACCAGTGCTCCGGCATCAACCGCTTCGTCGCCCTATTCGCCGTGCCGCTCCTCTCCTTCAAGGTCATCTCCAGCAGCGAACTCTACGCTATGAACCTCCGCTTCGTCGCCGCCGACACGCTGCAGAAGCTCTTCGTGCTCGCCGCGCTCGCCGCCTGGTCGCGCCTCCCGCGAGGCGCGGCGGCGGCTCGGCGTGCAGGGTGCCCGTTGACTGGTCCATCACGCTCTTCTCCTTATCTACGCTTCCCAACACGCTCATCATGGGGATCCCACTCCTCATCGCCATGTACGGCCGCTACGCCGGCGAGCTCATGGTCCAGCTCGTCGTGCTCCAGTGCATCGTCTGGTACACGCTCCTACTCTTCCTCCTCGAGTTCCGCGCCGCGCGGCTGCTCATCGCGGGGCGGTTCCCGGACACCGCCGCCTCCATCACCGCCGTGCACGTCGACCCGGACGTGGTGTCGCTCGAGGGAAGCCACGCCGAGGCGCAGGCCGAGGTGGCGCCGGACGGGAGGATGCGCGTAACGGTGCGCCGGTCGACGTCGGTCTCCCGGCGGTCTCTCGTGGCCGTCGCGATGACGACGCCGCGGTCGTCGAACTGACGGGCGCGGAGATCTACTCGGTGAGGTCGTCGCGGAACCCTACTCTGAGGGGCTCCAGCTTCACCCACACCGACTTCTCCGCGCCGCCGCCGCACAGCGCGCTGCGAGTGTCCAGCTTCGGCGCGGCCAACCTCTTCTCGCTGCACTCGTCGAGGCAGCAGACGCCGAGGCCGTCGTCCAGCTTCGATGAGCACGCGCTGCGCGCCAGATCGGCCGCGGCGGTAGCGCCCGCCCACGACGTGCACATGTTCGAGTGGAGTTCCGGCGCCTCCGCCGCGTCGGAGCCTCGGAGGTGAGCGGCCTGCCGGTGTTCCGCAGCGGCGACCTCCGCCGCGCCAAGAAGAGCGGCCGCCGGCTAGTCCCCACCGACGCGCCGCCGTCCATCCGCTCCGCCTCGTCGAGATGTCAGTCTCCACATCTCCAAACTAACTCCATCTGATCACACACATACGTACGTGAGTTTATTATTGAATCGCGCGAGCGAATTCTGCTGCAGCGAACAGGCCGGAAGCGGCGGCGGGTGGGGAGGGCGCGTCCAGCTTCAAGTCCGAGGCCGGCGGGCAGGAGGCGCTAGAGAAGCTGGAGGCCGGGTCGACGACGACGGAGCAGCAGCAGCAGGCGAAGGATGGCGGCGGAGAGTGCGCGGGAGAACGGCAGATGCCGCCGGCCGGAGTGATGTTGCGGCTCATCATGACAGTGGTTTGGCGCAGGCTGGTCCGGAACCCCAACACGTACGCCAGCGTCGTCGGCCTCACTTGGTCGCTCATCGAGTTCCGGTAACTCAATTTCTTTTGTCGATCCGATGTTACTTGCGTTCGATCAGTCATTGATTAACGGATATGCTAACCGTTTCAAATTCATCAACACTCGAATTTTCTCACAAAAATATTCTTCTTTCTCTCCCTTCTTCTTCCTGTCACGCGCTGCGACGACGGAGGCGCAGCAGAGCTGGAAGACCCCAGCCGAAATGGTTAGGGTTAGGGGAGGAAATTTCGGGGTTAAGTTTTAGGATAAGAATGGTTAGGGTTGGAGTTGCTTTTATGTGAGAGAATGGAACATAGAATGAAGATCCAATTTAAAAATCGTGAGCGTTAGCCAGCTTTAAGAAAGGCTAAATAGACAGTCCCTGGATTAATTTGTCCCGTATTGACCGATGTTACCGCCTCTGTTATTTTCTACTGTTGTTTTCAAATGCACATCAACAGTTAAAAACTAGAACTGTCATGTATCAAACGGACGTGGATTTTTTACCGTGCCCGCTATATATAGTAGTGGAATCCGCCGTTCAATGCATCACCGAGATTCGTGCCGGTATTTGAGCCTATTCTTTCAATACAAGAGTTATAAAGTACAAATACAGAGCATCTTTTCTCTCTCCCCATTTATTCCCCTCTCCACCGTATGCATGTGTTGCTACTTTTCCCTTCTCTCTCTCCACTCCAACTTAGAGATTTACTATGCTGCTACTTTATCTAGATTCTCTCTCTCCACTACAACTCACCCATTTAATTTTTCATGCTAATATTTTAAATGAGTAAAATCTTTTCAACGAAAAGTCCGATTTAGGTTTCGTTTGAACAGTTGTGTTTGTTATGAGAAGATCTTCAAGATGAGATCAATATTGGATATATTATCTAAAAATAATTTTTTTTATTTGAAACTTGATGAAACCGACATGAAACCGACATGAAACTTGGTAATTTTCACTGTATATTACTTTGTTATGTTTCATAAATATTTCATGAATTTTTATGGATTTCAGTATGGTTCCGATTTGTCATGTTTCATAGAGTTTCATCGTGTTTCGTATGAGTTTCACTCTGGTTCACTTTGGTTAATTTCATCGTGTTTCATCGTGTTTCATATGAGTTTCACTCTGGTTCACTATGGTTTCATCTTGTTTCATATGAGTTTCACTCTGGTTTACTTTAGTTTCACCATGTTTCATATGAGTTTTACTCTGGTTTACTCCAGTTTCATCGTGTTTCATAAGAGTTTCGCTATGATTCATTCTGGTTTCATCATGTTTCATATGCGTTTCACTCTGGTTCACTCTGGTTTCAGCGTGTTTCATTGAATTGTTCCATCTGTCATATGAAATATGCACACAAAACTTCGAAATTTGGAACATGCACAGAAAAGTGCATTCATTCTCTTCTTCAGGTTATTCTTAACCTGTGTCTCAACCTGATGGTTATGTCCCTCTGTTTCTCATACTCATCGGGAGCGGTATCCCTACCTCTGCTACATTTTCCCATTCTTTCCCCCTGAAACGTAAAACCAAATATGCTAGCATCTAACATATTTTTTTAGATATAAATAAGAAAAATAAAATAGTTCTTTACATGGAACTGACAAGAGTACAACAAGCAAAGTAAAACTAGATCGTTTACACCCAAAAAAATAGCAACAATTGGTACAGCCAATGTGTTTTGGTAGAAAGTAAAACTGATTGTTTAACACCTACAAAAATTAATTGTATACCGAAATGATCCTATTAGCTAATAAATATACATGCCAAAACTAAGCTCACTTGTTCTCGATTATGTATGCATGGCAGTGCAAAGTGAAAAACATGGTTCTCATTTACTTGGACTGAACAATCATGGCAATACTATTTATTCTCTTATCTGAACATAAGTTTAACTAAGAACATTTCAATTAATAATAATATAATAAAAATCATGATCGATTTTATTTTGCTAAGAGAATATCTAGCTTCCTCTGGAGATCAGTGAGTTGATAAAACATATGATGTGCATGCAGGATTGAAATTTTCATCGGCATCATTTTGTAAACATACATTATACTACAGCTTCTAAACATGTGTACAGCTAGCTAGTATAAACTAGATAGAAATACCAGACGGAAGTACAAATACTAGCGCCGCAAGAGTTACCAGCAAAGCAATTGGTAGCTCATTGATTTAGGTTCTTCTCAGATTTTTTCATGAACCACGAACCAATGGATCAGAAATAGATATCCATGTGCACTTCAAGGAAGAGATCCCCATTCATGAACAAGAAGAATCGAAGATATTCACAAACATTTGATGGAAGAAAGCTATTCAAAATCCAGCATTTAGCATGAATAAAGCTTAGTGAAAAAAATCGGAATTGGGCCCTTCTCGGCCCATCAGGTGTGCACAGTGGAAATGGGGGAGGGACAGGGCGTCCAATACGTTCGGATGTCCGAACATTCCCGACTGCTGCTCCGAGCAACCAGGAGATCAAAGAAGCCATGAAGTTTAGAAAACAAAAGATTGACAGTAATCGGGAACAAGAACAAGAACTATCTAGTGCTAAAACTGAACTACAAAAATCAGTTAAGAAATACAATCTGAACTACGAACTGAATTTTTCCTGGATCATATCCGCAGAAATTTCGGATCATATGCAAAATTAGGAACAAATTGAACAAGGGTCTAGAGCAAGTTGGAAAACACAATATTTACAGATTGCACAAATCACATCACTACTTTTCATAGAAAAAATCATGAACAAAATTCTTCCATGAACCAAATCATGAACAAATTTCTCTTGAACGAATAGCGCACGGGGGACGCCATGGAGGAGAGCGCCACCAGAGCCGCCAGGGCAGGCGGGAAGAAGGGGATGGCGAACAGGGGTAGCACGCCGAGCAGCAGAGCCTTCTTGGTCGGTGGAGCGGCAACGGTGCAGGTGATGCAGCCCTTCGCCGGAACGATGGCGTCGACGGCGGCCGCGCGCTTGAAGTCGACATGGGGAGGCGCGGGCGGAGCATTCGGCGCCGACGCGGCGACGGCGGCCTCACTCGCGATGGGGGAGATGTCGAGGCGGCACGGCGCGGAGGCTCCCGGCAGGGTGGACGGTGAGGACGGCGCGTGCTTCTGGTGGTGGTGGGAGGAGGCAGGGCATCCCGTGCCCATGGACGGCGTGTTAGAATCCATGGGAAGGAAGAGGGAGGAGCACGGTGGGAGTGGGAGGGAGGGGGCGATGCTGATGGGGCGGTGGGGGAGGAGGTCGTGCTCGTCGGTGGTGGCGTGGGTAAGGAGCGCGAGGCAGAGGACGGCGAGGTGGGGCGGCTGGATCTAAGGTCCCCGCCGCTGGATCTGCCCAACGCACCGGCCAGCGTCGCCTCCCCGTGGTGCGACGCGCCGCCCGCGTCGCCTCCCCCGCGTGCGACGCGCCGCCCGCGTCGCCTCCCCCCCGTGCGACGTGCCGCCCGCGTCGCCTCCCCCGCGTGCGACGCGCCACCCGCGTCGCCTCCCCCCGGCCTCCGCTAGCGCCGATCCGAGCTCTCCGCCTCGCCGTGCCCCTCCACCGTCGCCAAGCTCCGCCGCCCTGTCGCCTTCGCTCCCGAGCGCCCAGCTTCACGCCTCCTCCATGGCCAAGAGAGAGAGAGAGAGAGAGAGAGATTGATTCACGAGAGAGATGGCAGGGAATTGATAAAGGGAAAGTAGGATGGGACATATTAGGTGAAGTGCACAGAAAATATAAGAATATGATGAAATACGGGGAAATACAAGAAGCTGGTAGCTATACGCACCGATCTTAAAGCATATTGGACGGTGGATTCTACTACTACATATAACGTGCACGGTAAAAAAGAGTTTCCCTGTATCAAACAAGCACTTCGTGCTTTGTAGATGTCGTTTTAGGATATGATCAACGTAGCAGTTCTGTGTTGACTAAGATCGCAATGCCGGGCTGTTCTGCCTGATTATCATATACCAAGCTGATTTCACGGATCCATAACTGTGACAAGCTGAAATTTCTTGTGGCACAACTTTGTTCAGAGCTAGAATATAGCATGCAGGCAGGCCAAATTGTACTATACCGCCCTAGTTCATTTATAACCTGTGCAGTGTTGCTGCAGATTCCACATCTCCATGCCAACCATAGTAGCCAACTCCATCTCCATACTCTCCGATGCAGGGCTGGGCATGGCCATGTTTAGCTTAGGTAAGTTCAGCTTAGCCGCAGTGTACACCTGACCACTCCGAATTTGCTCGATCCCTTAATTTCTTCTCTAATATTATTCCAGGACTGTTCATGGCCATGCAACCCAAGATCATCGCCTGCGGCAACTCCGTCGCTGCAGTCACCATGGCCGTCCGCTTCCTCTTCGGCCCTGCGGTCATGGCCGCCGCTTCCGTCGCCGTCGGCCTCCGTGGCACGCTCTTGCGCATCGCCATTGTTCAGGTGACTCCCCGCCGGGCTGATTAATTCTTGGCTTACGATTCCAAGACAAGATGCTGATGATTCCAGGTACATGTTGCTAGGCCGCGCTCTGCCGCAAGGAATCGTGCCATTTGTGTTCGCTAAGGAGTACAACCTCCATGCCGCCATTGTTTGCACCGGGTAAGTCAAACAACTATCTGAAATGGAGAAACTGTTTTTTTTTATAGATAGAAGGCATTATGCCCGGCTTTATAAATAAAGCCAACAACGGCTAAGTCAGGCATTACAGAGTTTTGATGCTGGGGACGCCAGCTTACATATATGGAAGCAAAAAAGCTACACAGCAGGCTAAGAGCTAAGAATCACTTGGTCGGGCCCCAGCAATGATCGGGGGACTAAGCACATCCAACAGCACTGAATTTTTGTCTCCATGGCAGTGAGGGAGTCTCGGTCCTTCGCCTTGCTGAGCGGCCTCCAAAGCTGAAAAAAGACAAGCATTTTAAAAGTGCAGTCAGTTGGATTTTTAGGAATGACACACTCAATTGTTAGTTTGTTTCTGGCTGTCCACACGGACCAGCATTGAGCAGCAAAATCCAACCAAAGAATGCGTCTAAAATGACCCGTAATGTTGTGGATGAGGCCGAGGAACTCCCCTATAGTGTTCGGAGCCTTATTGCAAGCTAGTCATTGTCTCACACAACTCCGCATGAAAAACCCAACCAAAGAATGCGTCTAGCAACCGTCGCTACCTACACGTAATAGGTGGTCATCTGGAACAGAATCTAGAGTAACTAAAGGATTAGGGGTTTTACCAGTGTATTCGAGATTCTTCTCCGCCACCAAGCGATCCGCCTTCATCATCATCGACAACTCAGAAGGCTGATGCACGAGCTCTTCCTGGAGGCAGTGCAGGGAGTCTTGCCTTTCTTCTCCTTGTGCCAGAGCGGCGCCCGCTTAGCTTCCACGGCCTTATCTCGCAGACAAAAGAGGGCCTAGGGATCCATTTCGAACGGGAAAGGGAGGTTGAGGGCATCTTCCGCCGCCTGCTGGGAAGGGATGGGATCCGTCTTGGCCATCTCCACCCGTAACTGTTCATGAATTTAATTTCACGTCAAATTTTTATTTACGTTCCCTTCTTTTCTTTTTTCACTTCAGGGTCATATTTGGCATGCTAATAGCTCTTCCTATCGCCTTGGTCTACTACATTATTCTTGGGCTACTGTGACTGATGACTGATCATGAACGATCGTGCATGCGAAAAGCTCATACTTGTCGGTGACGGATGATGCAGGGGTTCTGATGTACGTACGTAAACTTTGCTTAGTTCAGATAGTTGCAAATTGCTTCTGTTCTGTTTATGATGCAGTTGCAGTTTCTAACTTAGTATTCCGTCGAGTCACAGATCACAGCGACGAAACACGGAAAATTTCCCTGGCCGAGATCTATAGAGTTGAAGAAATTAACATTTCACAAATTCGAACTGCAGGCAAAAGGAATAAATCACCTGATCGATAAGCAACTGCTGAATCTACTCATTGGATATAGATAATTTCCACATCGATTTCCCTAGCTTCGTGTTCATTTGACACGATCTCTGCATGCCTAGAATCTATTTTCCATCTGTACTCCCACCAGAGTATTGTAGTATATAGTTACTGAACGGTCAGCTGGCCTATGAATTTTGTTCTGTTTTTTTTTCCTTCTGCGAGGCAAGGAGAACCATACAGATTTTGCTATTGAGAAAGTGATGAAAAAACCTGCAGTTTAAGATATACTTGATATTTATATGTTTCTTTTCCAAATAACATGATGACTGACTAAACCGATACCCTGATCTAAACAAAAGTCGGTCCTCATGATCAACATTTTGTACCGGATGACTGGTCACTACCCCAAATCTCAATTAGTGCCATTGATGAGAGAAAAGAAAAAAAATGTATCGTTGATCATAATGCAGGACACGTACATCAAAGCGCCATCGGCGGGCAGCAAAGCTGCAGGGTGTAGGAGCCGGAAGACGAAGGCTGAATGCTAGTGGCAGTAGCCCAAGCACCGGCGGCCGGCTGTGCCGCGACGACGCGCCCGCAGCTGGGGCACACAACTGAGAGCGGCGGCCGGGCTGCCCTGAGCTCCTCGATCTCGCGCTGGAGACGGCGGTTTTCCGCTGTCAGTCCGCCGAAGCATTGCCTCAGGTACTCGCACTCCATCTCGTTGTTTTTCAGCTTCGACCTGCATTCGCAGGCCATAATAATCGCGATACTATGAGTTTGTCACAGTTTCAGTGCGAACGTGCTACTAACAGTAAAAGGAAATATTCCTTTTAAAATTAACAGTAAGAGCAAATAGCATAGCCTTAGAAGATTTAAACAACCAGTTGCACCATACACCAAATCAAATATTTTTAGATTAGGTCATTTACAAAAAGTAACCTGCTTCCATTATTATCTATAGTCAAAAACCACTCCACAGTTACACAAAGAGGGGGGAAGTAAATAAAATATAATGACACCCTGAAATAATGATAAGATAGAGCAACGAGAAGCGAAATTACGAATATATTACACATGTAACCTCACACCAAGGATATACGAAATGTTAAAAACGACGCGGATCTACGATAGAACTACGTAGTATGCTCAGTTGTACAACACGCTAAATATTGAACCACTCGAACTCAGTGGTATGACACGAATGTTATTCGTTCTAGTCTATTAAAATGTTCCGTTGTATAAAGGAGTGACCTAAGTGACCATAAATTTTAGGAAAATGCTATAAATCTATAGTTTGATCTATGTTTTTGGTAGGACAAATTTTTATTGCATGGAAAAATATTCTCATAGCACGAAATATGATACATGAAAATATCTTAGAAAATAATGTTGTAATAGTAAAAATTCTATGTTCATATATGTGTAGAAAAATTTTAATAGTTTGATTTTTATGCTAGACTTTACATGCTACTACAACAGTGTCATTTTTTCCCCCTTGGATCCACCTTGTCTCTCTCTCTATTGAATTGAAAGGTCTAGTTGGTACTAGTAACATGGAGTATTGACCATGCCAACGGATTACGTTACCTTGTGACCTTAATCACCCATTCCAAGATTGTTGTGGTATAACAATCACCAATAATTAGCATGTTGGAATGAGACGGATCATTATTTCTGCCGAGCAACTTGCAACTGAAACCAGGGTCAAAGTGGCTACGTGTCCCACAGGCACGTGCGGCTGATAGGCCTCAGATGCTACAGGTGTAACGCCTCTGAGGCCCTTCTCAGTGCTCCATGGTGTACAGGTGCTAAGAATGCCACATAGACGAAAAACTGACGTGGCAAAGCAATTAAGGAGGAGAGAGAGCACTTTGATGACCCCAGGAAGAAACGATGCTAAGCGCGTGGACCTATGCAAAACGTCTATGTGGCATCTATGTATTGAGGAGTTTAGTTGCTAAACAATTAAATGAAGGAAACTTAGCTACAAAAAGCTAAACACCTATGCATTAGGAAGTTTAATTGCTAAGCCCTTTCATGCACTTAACACCTCATCTAAGCACCTGTGCATTGGGAGAGGCCTGACACCATCAAGCTGCTAGCAAAGATACTACTAAAACGAAAGCTGCACTTGTTTACTGCGTTAATCTAGAGATTCCGATCGTTGTTGTTCCACGTCATAGCATCATGGTGCTGTAAACGACAGGTTTCAAGGCGGATGCGTAGCGATTCTTCCCGCATTAAGTAAGCGACCAGCAGGTAAACTACCCTTGGGACGCATGTAAAGTATTAAATTCGGGGACGGTCAAATTCATGGTCGAACTGTTGTACAATCGAGCGATTTTCGATTTTTAGACCATTGGATTAAAGAACCAATGACTCAGATCTTTCTTCCATTTTTTTATCTATTCCTCTTACTTCTCCATCCCAATTTTATCTTCTTCCTCCCAGCACCATTGCCCCCACTCAGCTCTTCCCTCCCACACGCCATCCCTCTATCTCTAGAGGGGCATCGGTTCTTCCCACGCGTCATCCCTCTAACTCCAGAGGGGCATCAGTTCTTCTCCGGTACCGACGACTCCCCAACCCTAAAAGCCTAACTACTACGGCGAGCGCTCCAGGCTCTGCTCCACCTCCACCGCCACTACGCGTCGATAGCGGCTCCATCTCACGCCATTCTCTGTTCCACCTCCGTCGCCATTGCGCGTTGACAATGGCTCCATCTCGTGCCACCCTCTACTCCCCCGCCATTTACCACACTGCCGGACATGAGGAAGAAGCAGAAAGAGGGAGCAAAAAGGACGAACATAATTCCAAAAAAAAATCATCTGTTAGCATATTCGTAAATTTGACTAGAATTAGATAGGAACAGCGTGGTTTTAAACTTAAATTGCAATGACACACATGTGAGCTGTAACTAATCTCTCTCTTTTTTATTGCATTGGCAGGTGAGGCGATTGTCACTGAAACTATTTTTTACTATTTTGTAGACGACTTCGCTGATTTGCTAGTACGTAAAAGAAGGCAAAACTAGGATCGGCTACAAACTGTGTGACACGTAGCAAAGACTCGTAGTAGATTGCAAGGCAGGAGAGCATTGAACTGAAGAAGTGTACTTGTCTTGATTAATTACCTTGCCCTGCGGTTCTGGAACCAGATTTCCACCTGCCTCGGTCGCAGCTTCAGCTTCTCAGCCAACGCCTCCCGTTGTCTCTGAAAACGTTTCAGCCAGCATTTCATTTGCTACTTAATTAGTGCAGAAAGAAGTTCGATCAATCAATGAGTAATCAAGAAACTTAAAGATGGATAGTTTCAAAAATAAACTTAAAGATGGATGGTGTTTGTAACTCTGCATATAGAAATTAAACTAAAGAAGAAACTTACGGGCTCAATGGTGTGGTTTAGCCGAAAGGTTTCTTCCAGCAGTTGATACTGCTCCTTGGAGACCCGCAGCTTCTTGGAGCGCCGGGACCCGCCGCCCCTCTCCTCCATGATCTCGACGCTGCCCTCCTTCTCTCCGCCGCTCGTCGGGTGGTTCATGTTCAGGAGGACCAGCCCCTTCGAGTCCCGGTTGTTGCACCGGCCGCTACCGCCATCTGCGTGCACGACGAATCACAAGATCAATTAATATTGCATGCATGTACTGATCTACACTTTCGATCTAGAATAACACCAATCTTATGACAACAACAGCAATGATATATTCTTCCCTGCGAACATACCGGAGGCGCCGGAGTAGGTGTTGAGGCTGCCGTAGCCGGGAACAGCAATGGTGAGCTCCAAGTCAGAAGGAGACTTGCAGATCCCCATGGAATCCATTGATCTCACACGAGGAAGAGGCCGAGGAGGAGTTGGCCAAGGAAGATGGCTAGCTAGCTGAGCTGAGGAAGGAGCGGATGATTAATTGGGAAGGGTTTTATAGGAGGGCGCAAAGAAGTGTATACGTGGAGACCTATTTTTTTTCTTTTCTAAAATGGAGGTATGGCCGGGATCTCCGTATCGATCTACGTACACAGCCAATTTTACTACCAATTTTACTACGAACAAAAGTCTTATAAAATTTTGTTTCAAGCATCACAAAGTCTACTAATAGGCCGCCATTCATATTGAGTAAATAAGTTCCGTGCTATTATCTCCAAATGGCTACATCTAGTAACCATAGCTTTCTGTTTTTCCACCCGTCACTGCATCAAGGATCATATACGGAGTAGGTTAGTAGCCATATGAATGAACTGTAAAAAATTGAAAATTTTAATCTTATAAAAAAACAATACTATTGTGATTTAGCCATAGAGACCAACACAAAGCACAAACACCCACAAGTATTCCTGCCAGTAGGGGTCACCCCAATCCCGATAACCACTTCCTTAGCCTATTAGTCATGCTATGGGGTGGAGAAGGGTTGAAGGCTATAAGGATAGTATGCCACATAATGTGAAGAAGAAATGTTGATTCGTCTCATCCTCATCACATAAACAATACCAAGTCTTGTCCTTTCAATTTCATTTGGTTAAGCTATCTTTTATCAAGACTACTCCTTGGCAAAGGTACCATATGAAGATTAATCTTGAGGGAGATCATCAGTTTTCAAATATGTTTAGATCAGAAGATACGATGGGTATCCACAAGAGCGGCGCACATCGACTATACTGTAAATTGGCCGGAAGTGTGCAACTTCCAACAAAAGACATCATGCTCCTGGTTAAGCTGGACACTTGCGAGGCAGCCCACCAAGTCCGTCCAATCATCGTACTTCGGACCAATCAACCCTCGACGAAATGAAATGTAACAGAACAGTACTCATAACATCCGATAAAAGAACATGTCATTTTTGCACAATATGCTATAGCATGAGAATTGTTCAAGGAGTGTGGCACCTAGCCAAATGTCCTCCTAGAAGCGGATCTCACTCCGTTGTACACAATAAAAGATCCATATTGAAGGAAGTGTTCTTTGACTTCCATCAAACTAGCCCAACAATAAGTTACCTGGGTTTCTCTCAACCTGAGAGAGAGATTTGGAATGGAGGAATTTGTTTTTTAGCAACTATTGCCACATCATATCCTCATTCAAAAGCTTGATTTGCTAAGCAAATATTTATTCTTTATGTCTCGATTTTGGATCCCTAGACCCCCTTTCTCTTTTGGCCGACAAACAATATTTCATTTAGTGAGTCTATACTTTCTCTTGTGGTTGGCACTCTACCAGAAAAAATTCGGATCGATAATAGTCCAACAATTTGCTTACTCCCTTGGGTACTTAAAAAAAGAATAGCATAAACATCGGTAGGCTATTTAACATGGAGTTGATGAGGCTAATTCTACCCCTAAGGATAGATTTTTGCCCTTCCAATGGATATATAGGATGCGATTTGGCATTGTCATGAACTCATGATGCATTTTTTTTCTTAAACTCATTCTTGTTCTGGGAGGTGGTGATTATCTTTCCTTGACTCGGATTGATATCTACCCCCTTAAAACTGTTTATTCTTTACTAATAAAATGTGTACAGTAAGTACGTATGTGCGGCAACAATGGACATGACCAGAGAAGCAGCGGAACAATACGAGTTGGCGACTAAGCAAATTGATATTTAGCGGTTTCCTGTGAAGTTTGCCCTCGAAAGGGCAGTTGTTGTACAAACTAAAGTAAACAAATGACGCACATCTTGGCTCTGTAACGTAGTCTGTAGATTCAGCGACACTTTTTTTTATTATGAAAACAGCCGCAACAAGCTATTTTATTGCCAAATATAGGATCACGAGGGTCCGACTCCAAGAAGTACAAAAAAGGAGGGGTGAGAGGACTAAAAGATATGAAACACAAAGAAAAACCAAAAAATGCATAAAGGCATACAAGATCTTCAGGGCACGTCGTCGAGTCCGGAGGAGAGCTCGCCAAGGCTCGGAGCACCTGCCTGGGCCCATAGTGTCGCTTCTTTCCTAGGATCCCACCACCAGGCAGGGCCTTGAGTTCACAAATGTGTCGATTTCGCTCTTTCCAAACCTCGCACAGCGTCAAGATTATCAGAGACTTGGCAGCCTTTCTCTTCTTGCTATCCACTATATCACTAACACTCGCGATAAGACTTAACCACCATTGGAAGATGCTATTATCCCGAACCCAGCTAGCTGACTGCAGATGGTTTAGTCTAGACCAAGTGGCCATCTGGTGCGAAATGTCCTTAGTGTATGGACAGTGGACAAGGAGATGTCTCGCATGCAGTTTCTGGAATGTTTTTGTAGAAGACACACCATTTGTCATTAGGAATGTTTTTAGTGTTCAGCAGGTCAGCTGTTGGAATGCGCTCTTGCGCCGCTGGCCAGCCAAAGAAACGGCATTTCTCCAGCGCCCAGATTTTCCATATCAAGCTCTCAAAAGGCTGGCGCAGGGATCCTTTGAATTGGGCATTATACGCTGATTTCGCCGAGTAAAGACCTGAAGGGGTGAGTGTCCAACTGATTGTGTCCGGGGTTCCTGTGATCAGCTTGGCATGCATCACCTGCTGGAATAGGTCGACGTACTCTGCCAGGTTATTTCCATTGATTTTGCTGGCTACATCACCGATCCATTTGTTACCGGTTAGGGTGTCCTTGACCGATCTGTTCGTTAGTCGGGAGGCGCGGAAAATGAGTGGCGCAATGTCCCTGGCCGTACCCCGCGTAGCCATGCGTCTGACCAGAAGTTTGCTGTCTCACCGTCGCCTATGGGCACTGTCGTCAGAGCAGCAAAAAGGTCTCTATCAACATTGTCAAGCGGGGTCTCCATAGCCGTCCATTGTCTGTCCGGCTGTGTCCACTTGAGCCAGACCCATCGCAAGTGTAGCGCCCTGCCGAACTTGGCGATATCTGTGACCTCCAGGGTACCAAATGTTTTTGGCCTGCAGATTGTGTTCCTACTTACAAGGCATTTGCCTCTGCTACAGGCGAGATCTCCACTCCAAAGCCAGCTTCGCCTGTAGTTGTCGATTCTCTTGCGGATAGCAGGCGGAAGGTGAAGGGTCGTGAAATGATAGACTGGAATCTCAGAGATCACGGAGCGCAGCACCGTCAGCCTGCCGCCTTTGGAGAACATCTTTTGCTTGTAACCCATCAGCCTGCCTTCAATCTTATCAAGAAACGGTTGGAACAACGCCTTTCCCGACTTCCATAGGGGGAGTGGCAGTCCGAGGCAGGTGCAGGGGAAATGCCGGATGGGGATCGCCGTGCACCCGATTGGCATCACTGTGCTTTTGAGCCAGCGTACCAGCCGCCGGAGTTGTGCAGGGACATGTTGCGGAGAGAGTTTCATCAAGCCCGACTGGTCAAATGTTGCTGGAGATGGGCCAGGCGCTGACTGTTGCTGAATCGGTTGATGTTGTCGTTAGTATGGAGCTGCACCAAATGATGGCAGGGACTGCACAAGGTACATGGGACCGGCGTGATGCAGTGGTGCGTACGCGGTGTAGGCCTGAGGAAGCGGCGCCGTTGGACG
Source organism: Stipa capillata (assembly GCA_019208055.1). Taxonomy (NCBI): domain Eukaryota; kingdom Viridiplantae; phylum Streptophyta; class Magnoliopsida; order Poales; family Poaceae; genus Stipa; species Stipa capillata. Next base: position 37,194 of record JAGXJF010004437.1, read on the forward strand.
CGAGCCAAGGATGCCGTTCAAGTCGTTCTATCTCTTGCAATCTCTTTCTTGTGGCCTATTCACCAATTCGACATTAAATATGCTTTTCTTCATGGCCACCTCACCGAAACAGTTTATTGTCACCAGCCTTTAGGCTATGAGGATCCCTCTTCTCCTTCTCTTGTTTGTGTCCTTCAAAAATCTCTTTACGGGCTTAAACAAGCACCTAGGGCTTTGTTTACTTGTTTTGCCAATTTCATCACTTCAGTTGGCTTTCTCGCTTCTAAACGGACTCTTCTCTATTCATCTACAAATCCTCTAGTCATACTGCCTATCTACTATTATAGGAAGAAGTGTATATTTCGTCCCTCAACTATTGGTCGTGTGTAACTTTCGTCCCTCAACTAAAAAATGGACTAAATTTGTCCCTTAACTATTCAAACCGGGTAAATAACCCTTTGACCATGGTTGTTTCCAGTTTTATGCTGACCTATCCTGTTTTTGACCAAGAAATGCCATGTAATGCGCCACGTTTTAGAAATATAAACGGTCGGATCTCCTACCCGTTCCCCATTCTTCTTCCTCTCCCGAACCCTAAATATACCGGCGGTACGATTGCAGCGCGGCGGTAGAGGAATTCGGCGCATGGTTGGCATATCTTCGTCGGTGACCTCAAGCCCTTCGCATTCGTCGGCTTCGTCTTCGCAGCAGCGCGGCGTCCCGTCCAACCCCTCCCCTGTTCCATACCGCAAGCGCCCGCTCGATTACCAGCCGGGGATACCGTGCTTGTGTGGGAGGAAGGCTGCAAGATGGATCTCATGGAGCGATGGGAACCCTGGCCGGAGATATCTCAAATGCGAGCATGCACGGGTAAGTGGAGCCGACGTCGATTTGGTTTGGTTCTTCCTGGTTGGTCTAAAATGTGGCTGAGTTTTTCTTGTTCAGGGTGGTGGTTGCAATTTTTTTACATGGTTCGATCCTGAGTCGTCCCCTTTTGTGCGTCAATTGCTGCTGGATTTGCAAGACAGGGTTCGTTCCCTGTGCTCTGAGAACATGAAGCTGAGAGAGGCATTGTCAGAAGCAAAGGCAGTCTTGGAGATGGGAATTAGTGACTGTAGAGTAGAGATGAATGCTATGAAAGATGCTTTAGCGAACAAGGAGGAGATAATGGGAAGACAGAAGCTTATCATTAGCAAGTTAGAGAATGAGAGATTGATGTGTATGTGTGTCCTGTGTGTAATTGGCATTGTCTTTGCTGTTCTTGTCACATGCTGGTTAATGTAAGATGTCAGTGATTTTTCTTTCCTTTTATTTTTGTTGTATCATGGGTTATGTAACCTGACGTTTCAGCGATGAAATGAGGATGGCAGTAAACATTTTGCCATAAGTTTGGTCTTCCAAACACTTAAGCAACATAGGCCAATAATCTGGCATTACAATCCTTACAATAATATAGGTTTCTGGCCAACAATTTCACAGAATCAACAAATAATACTCAAGTCTTAGGCTAACGGATACATAATTGCAATAGATAATTCTCAGTCTTGTAGACAGAGCTGTGGCATCTTCCTTTTCTTCATGGCTGGCTCCTGGATACTAACTTGTGCACTTGCAGACCCATATGTTACAATACTAACAGAGGACCTGGCTTGTGAACCTTGACCTGTTACTCTGAGGTTCATGGAAGCTGACCCTCCAATTGCTGCCTTGACATTAGCTTTAGCTTTAGCCTTGAAGATTTTCTTCGGTTGAGAAGAAGGCTGTATGAAATGAAACAAACATGCATAAGTTGGTATACAGGAATGCAAACATTGGTGGAAATTTACTTACATTTCACGATGACCTCCGGTTTGAAATGCTAGGTGCTATGGAGCCGCCAGCTGTGCTCTGCTGTGAAACTGGAACAATAGCCTGTGATGGTGCTTCATTTGTATATCCTGACTCCTTGTTCTTAGGATTTTCAATACAAGTTGTCCTATTGTGACCCGTTGACTTGCAGAGCCTACACCTTATGACTGTGCCAACTTTTGAAACCCTTGTAGCTTTTGGTTGTTCCTAAGCTTCTCTCTTCCTTTCTTTTCTTGGCCTGCCTGGCAGCTTCACATACTTGGGTGGTCCAAGTGCTGGTCTATCAGATGTAGGCCAGCTCAACATGCCCTCACATGGCAGTAAGCAGTGTGTGTAGGTTTTCTTGAAGTCAGCAATTGAGTAGCAGGTAGCCACATATGCATCTAGGCAATTGGTGTTTAAGTGAATGCATACTATGGCATGAGGGCAAGGCAAGCCAGATAGTTGCCAATACCTACAACTGCATGTCTTCTGGTTTAAGTCTACTATGAACCTATTATCATAGTGTTCGACCTCATAACAGTTCAATCTATTACAAATTGCATGGCATACTCCTGACAGTGTAATAAAAGTATTCAGTTTCTTGTTAATATTTGGACAAATTTCTCCTGACCATCTACTTGACTTGCTTCTGTTTTCTTGTATCCTCACCATAACTTTCCTTCTAGTAGTTTCTAACGTGCTAATGATGGGAAGGAATCTAGCCTCCACTATCCACTTGTTAAAGCTCTCACAAATGTTATTATCTACAGAGTCACAGTTTGAACCTAACCTGAACCATGCTCTGCTCCACTGATTAGGATCAGTCTTCATAATGGCATTTGCTCCATCTGTAGTCTCATTAGCAAGCTTTGCCCTTGCCAAATTGAACAAGCTAACATAAGATGCCTTCGCACACCTCCAAAATAACTTTTGCCACTCCTTATACTGCTTCCTCCAGTTAGCATAAATATGCCTTGCACAATTTCTGTGCTCAGCTGCGGGAGCCCAGTGACGTACTGAATTGATAATGCCCTGCAGTGACGAAGTACATACAGTTAGATGCAATTCAACAGAATTAATGCAACTGATAATACACGCAGCAACAAAATCTTACCTTCTGTTGATCTGAGATGAAAACCCAATCAAACCCATCTCCAACTTTCAAATCCTTGAAAAGCAACTGACAGAACCAGTCCCATGACTCATTCAGCTCCTTCTCAACCATTGCCCAGGCAACTGGGTACATCTAATTATTTGCATCCCTACTTACAGCACATAACAACTCTCCATTTGTTGCACATTTGAAAAAGCAACCATCAAGTCTTGTGGAGGTAACCAATTTGTTGTCTCTCCTTGGTGGGCACACATGATGATCAGTTGAGCTTGTGATTTGCCAACTATTAGTTCTACTGTTAGCTGCAAGAAGACAGACCCAATGGCACAACTTCCAGTCACACTTGGCCCTAACTCTCTGACAGTCATCCTTCACAAACCTAATCAGCTTCCTATTGGCCAGACCATAAGCAATGATTGCTCGCTTAAATTCTTGTTTGGAACAAAACTTCATTCCAAGTCTCAACTGTGGCACATCATTCTTATCCTTGAACCTAGGATACTTCAATTCCTTCTTCACAAGCTGACCATCACTGCCTACCTCATCAAATGAATCTTCAAATTCAGAGCTGTCTTCATTATCTTCATTATCTTCTCCTACTACACTCTTTGACCCTACTTCAGTCCCCTCATCCAAATGTGCAATTTGGCCAGACTTCATCAACTTCCTAAACTCCTTGAATTTCTTTTTGATCTCAGCACCCTCTTCATCTTCTTCTGATGAGCTTTCATCACCAGGAATGTAATCTCTGTTAGTGCTTTCTTCTTCTTCCTGTTCTTCAATTGTCACTTCTAATTTCTTCCTCCTTACTCTGTTCCTCTTCTTATTCATCTGTGGGCTTCTATAGTACTCCTTCAGAGCATTAACCTCTGCTATTTCCCTGTCTCTATCCTGCTTTGATGGAGTTAACACAACCACAGCACTTTTTCTAGGAGATAACATAATCTCATCTTCATCTTCAGCTTTAGGTGTCATTTCATTCATCTCATCCTCACAATCACTCTCTTCTGCACTGGGAGCTTTATCATTCACAATGGTCTCCACATATATGTCAGCAACACCACACTCATCAATGGCAGAACACATGTCCTGACAACTCTTGTCCTCATACAACAATATAAGACCATCACGTAACTCTTTCCCTGGGAAACACCAGAAGAATCGTTTGTCTTCTACTACCGGACGGTGGTTCTTATAGTGCCCTCTAAGCTCAGGGAGCGACATTTTGTCCCGCTCGATGTATGACATAGCCTCAGCTCCACCGATGTAATACACCTCTCTACCATCATTATGAAACTCCCCATTCAAATGAAATCGCACAGCAAGGAACTCTAGCGGATCCATTTCCTAACCTACAGTAATGAAATTGAATCATCACATCGATCCATCCAAGAGGAGCATGGTGGGGAGGAGAAAGAGATGCGATTAGCTAACCTCTAGCGGGATGCGACGACTTGGAAGCCTAAGCAGCCGCCTGCATCCGTTCCACGAGTCACTCGTCGCACCGGAGTGGCCACCGCCGCCACCGCCGACTTAGATTTAGGGCTCGGGAGAGGAAGATGAATGGGGAACGGTTAGGAGCTTATATCCCGGGAGAGCGTTACGTGGCACATTACGTGGCATTTCTTGGTCAAAAATAGGACAGGTCAGCAAAAAAAAGGACATGTCAGCATAAAACCGGAAACAACCATGGTCAAGGGGTTATTTACCCGGTTTGAATAGTTGAGGGACAAATTTAGCCCATTTTTTAGTTGACGGACGAAAGTTGCACTCGGCCAATAGTTGGGGGACGAAATATACACTTCTTCCACTATTATATGTAGACGATATTATTCTGACTGCTTCTTCTACTCCGTTCCTCAAACACATCATTTCCCTACTCGGCCGTGAATTTGCTATGTCTAATTTAGGTCCACTTAGTCATCTCTGTCTCCCACTCCTCTGCTGGACTGTTTTTGTCCCAACGACAGTACTCCCTAGAGCTTCGACAACGTGCAGGTATGACCGAGTGCAACCCAGCTTGTACTCCAATTGATTCTGGCTCCAAACTCTCCTCAAGCGACGGTGATCTGCTCGATGATCCTACTCACTACTATAGCTTGACAAATGCTCTCCAATATCTCACCATCAGTCGACCCGATATCTCATATGCTGTGCAATTGGCTTGTCTCTTCATGCATGCATCACGCTCGTCTCATCTGAATCTATTCAAGCGCATCATCTGTCATATCAAAGGCTCTTGATTTTGGCGTGACCATTGCTCCCTCTACACCATCGTCTCTCGTTGCTTATTCCGACACCGATTTGGTTAGCTATACCGACACTCAACGATCAACATCCAGTTTCTGCGTCTATCTCGGAGACAATCTCATCTCTTGGTCATCAAAATGATAGCTCACCTTATGCAGGTCAAGTCCCGAAGTAGAGTATTGTGCAGTCGCTCATGATGTTGCTGAGAGTTGTTGGTTGCGCCAGCTCTTACAGGAACTCCATCACCCCATCACCAAGTCTACTGTTGTGTACTGTGATAACATTTCTACGATCTATTTGTCGGTGAATCTCATTCAACATCGTTAGACTAAGCACCCAGAGATAGATATTCACTCTGTATGTGACAAGGTAACTTTGGGCGAGGTGTGCATCTTGCACGTCCCGACTTCATTGCAGTACACCAGAGTACCAGACATCTTCACGAAGGGCTTCACCACTGCTGTATTTAACGAATTCCGCTGCAGTCTCAACGTCCAAAAATCTCCCGATGCGACTGCGGGGGCTGTTAGAAGCATAAGACCACGTCTGCGGGAGGATAGGATCTTAACAACCTGTGGTTGAGTCTCTTAGTCGTGCATATAATCCTCTCTCTCTCTCTCTCTCTCTCTCTCTCTCTCTCTCTCTGATGTATTCTTACATCCAGCGGCGGAGCTCCCCATAGGGCAAGGGCGGGCGCCCGCCCGACCTTAAATTTCCAGGAAAAATTTTATACACCTATGCATATTGGGCCGGCCCATCACCCAGCACTGCCTATCCCCTATCACCCGTGCCCGAGCTGCCACCGAGTGAAGAAACCAGCGGGCCGAGCGGCGAGCAGCGGCGGCGGCGGCGGGCGGTGAGCAGCGGCGGTGGGCGGCACTCCTCCTGCTGGACCTGCTTCCTCGCCGTCCTCTCCTCTCCATCCGTGCCGGCGTGCCGCCTCTCACCGATAGCCACGGCCTCGGCGCCTCCTCCCACCGGGCAGCGGGCCAGCGGCCGATCCCTTCGCCCAGCCTCCGCCGGCCGCCGCAGCAAGCCCCGATCTCTCCCGCCGCAACCCGCAGCAAGCCCCGGCCTCGGCGCCTCCTCCCACCGGGCGCCGGTGGATCCCTCTGCCGCAGGCCCGCAGGCCGCAGCAACAACCCCTGGCGGCCCGGCCACTGCCTCCCGCCGGCACTGCGCCGGCCGTCGGCCGATCTCTCCCCCCGCAGCAAGCCCCGGCCTCGGCGCCTCCTCTAGCTCCAGTGCTCCACTGCTCCACAGCTCCAGGGATTTGTGGCTGATTGATATTATTTTTTGAAGGAAGTGGCTGAGTGATTGGAGAGGGGTTTTGTCTTGTAAGGGATTTAATCCCCCTCAATCCCCTTCCTCAGCTTCCTTCCCCTTCAATCTCCACCAAACCGAACAAGAACAAGCCTTGAAGGGGAAAAGTAGAAGAGGTGATGGACAAGAATAGGAAAGGGAAGGAAAAAGGGAAAGGTATAAATTTCTAAAATTTCTATATTTTTATATTGAGAATTTGTGATGTAGATTTTGAGAGAATAGCTTGGCAATCTACAATATAGTGAGTTTAGTGGCATTTTCATGTTGTGAATTGTAGGTTTGATAAAATATTTTAAATTACTTAGTAGTGACAGTAGCTCCAATCCAAGTACCCGTGAAAGTGGCAATGTTACGGCACAGGCCGCACAGCAAGATCATGTGAATTATGTAGAAGGAGAGACTGTCGATTCCGTTGAAGCTATAGTGGAAGAGAATGTTGAGGTTCTAGGAGCTGAAGGTATCACTGTTTTTAGTCTAGATTGCATGAAAGATGATCTAGGACTTCGCATTCCAATTGAAAGATTTGCTCCCAATATTAGAGATGATGTTAGATTTGCTTACCTAAAGAAGGGTCCAACTCAACCAACTCATCACAATTTCCCCCCAAATAGAGATGGTAGATGCTTTCGGCCACAATGGTATAAGGATTTTGATTGGTTGGAATATAGTGTAGACAAGGATAAGGTTTATTGCTTCTGTTGTTATCTTTTTAAACATGACCGAATGGATGATAAATTTGGTCATGATGTCTTCTCCAAATTGGGGTCATTGGAAAAATGCAGTGGCGTCATTTCGTAAGCATGTTGGTGGGGCATCTAGCATCCATAATATTTCAAGGACAGCATGTGATGATTTTAAGAATCAAAGAGCAAGTGTGAAAAGTAAAGTTACAACTTATAGCAAAGATTCACTAGTCAAGTATGAAACTCGTGTGGATACATCTTTGGGTACTGTTAGTTATCTAGCATTGCAAGGTGAACCATTCCGTGGACACGATGAGTCATCTTCTTCTTTGAACAAGGGCAATTTTTTAGAGATGCTTGATTGGCTCAAAGCAAGGATTCTGGAAGTGAAGCTTGCATTTGATGAGTTATGTCCTAAAAATGCCAAAATGACTTCCCCAACGATTCAAAAAGAACTTGCCGCACATTGTGCCGCTGCGGTCACCAAAGCAATCAAAGAAGAGATGGATGATTGTCTTTTCTCTGTTCTCATTGACGAATGCCGTGATATATCGGTCAAGGAACAAATGGCCATGGTTGTGAGGTACGTGTTGAAGTATGTTAATTACTTATGTGTTTTTACTTTTGTTCTTCTATGTACAGTAAGTCAACTAATTGTATCATTTTTCTAAAGGTATGTGAGCAAAAAAGGAGAGACCATTGAAAGATTTTTGGGGCATTAAGCATGTTCCGGACACGACATCAGCAGCTTTAAAAAAGGCATTGTTGGAGGTTTTTGCTAAACATGGTCTACTTGTTGCAAGATTACGAGGCCAAGGGTATGATGGAGCATCTAATATGAGAGGAGAATTCAATGGCCTTCAGAAGTTAATCCGTGATGAGAACCCATGTGCATTCTATATTCATTGCTTTGCCCACCAATTGCAGTTGATAGTTGTTGCAGTTTCGAGATGTTGCAAAGGTGTTGAGGATTTTTTTGAATATGTGTCCTTGATTGTCAATTTGTGTAGTTCATCTTGCAGGAGGAAGGATATATTGCTTGATAAGCACAAAGAGATTCTTTTGGCTAAGATTGAGAGTGGTGAGATGCCCATGGGAAGAGGGAAAAATCAAGAAACATCCCTGGTCAGACCTGGAGATACAAGATGGGGTTCTCATTACACAACCTTGTCTCGCATTGCATCGATGTGGGATGCAGTGATAGAAGTTTTGGGCATTGTTGAGGATGATGTGCGTGTTCCATGTAGGGTAGGGGGTATGGTTCATCTAATGGAGACTTTTAGCTTTGTGTTCATCATGAAGATGATGTTAAAATTGCTTCGTATGACAAATGATTTATCTCTTCTATTGCAAAAGAAGGATCAGAATGTTGTTCAGGTATGCGATGGATTATGTTATATATTTTTACTTTGACTTGATATATTTTGTTGATTTGAACTTATAATTGCAACATTTCAGGCAATGTCTTTGGTTAAGGATGTGAGAACACGTTTGATCAACTGGAGAAATGATGGTTGGGAGCCACTCTTGGAAGATGTCAAAGCATTTTGCACTGAAAATGACATCGTAATACCAAATATGGATGAACCGGTACCAAGATGGGGTCGATCAAGAAAAGGTGGAAGAAACAACGTCACCACTGAACATTTCTTCCGCGTGGACACCTTCTATGTTGCTATAGACTCCATCACCACAGAGTTTGATCATCGCTTTAATGAGGTATCTTCAGAACTGCTCCAGAACTTTTCTTGTCTTGATCCAAGAGACTCCTTTTCTAGGTTCAATGTGAATAAGTTGGCTCGACTTACGGATATTTATCATGAGGATTTCTCTAATTATGAACGTGAGCATATAGAAGATAATCTTGAGCTATTCATTATTCATATGAGAAGAATTGAAGACTTTAGAGCTTGTCATGATATTGCAAGCCTAGCTAAAAAGATGGTTGAACTTGAAAGGCGCATCATGTTTCCTACGGTTTATCACCTCATTGAGTTGTCATTGTTACTACCGGTAGCGACGGCAACAGTTGAAAGAGCTTTCTCAGCAATGAAAATCATCAAGACCGAGCTGCGCAACAAGATGTCCGATGGCTGGCTTAATGACTTGATGGTGTGCTACATCGAACGAGGGATATTCAAAAGTCTTGATCTTGGTAAAATTAAGGAAGAATTTCAAAAGAAGGGTAGGGCACTACCATTGCCTGGGCCTTCTAGATGCCATTAGAGCTTAATTATCGGTATATTTCTAGGTTGTTTTTCTATTTAAAAATATTTACATTTACATTATATTTGGTGATTCTATTTAGGACTACTTTGATTTTGTATCATCTTTTTTTTTGCTTTAGAGTTTACCGGTCAGTCGAGTTCGCCCCACCTCAATTTTTTTTGGTCCTCCTCCACTGCTTACATCACGTGGATTGCATTTGCTATGCACTTCGTTTTTATGCATGAAGAATGAATGCATTACCTCGGAGTGGTTGAGGTCTACAGAATCAAAATTATTTCTTGGTTTTTTCAACTGGTTAAGATACAGAGTTTCCCTCTCTCTTCCTTAACTTACAGAGTTTCCCTCTCTCTACCTTAACTCTCGCACCTTAGATTTTATCCGATGTGGCAACTTTTTTTTAGAATCACAGCCAGCTTTATTACTCAATAATGTTAAGTGGTACAAGTGCAGTATCAGGGGACTGCAAAAACCACACGTGCCGACCCAGGCCTAAAGACAAGGATAACCTGACCATATCATGAGCATCTAAATTAGATTCTGACCTTCTTGGCAGAAGATAACATCGTCGAAATTTCCTCGCCGTGCGCTAATCTCATGAAGAACAGAGCTGTAGACTCCAGGCTCCCCTCCGCCATGTCACGAATGACTGAGAGGCAGTCTGAGGCGATAACAGCATGCCGAACCTGCAGGTCTGCCGCGAGGGAGAGCGCCTCTCGACACACCATCGCCTCCAGTATTGCTGGGTCCGTAATTCCGTGAACTACGGTTGCCACCAAAAAGTGAGCCCGCAGAGCCATCTCTGCAGACTGCACTAGCCATACAAGTTGCCAACCTTGGACAAATTAAGCTCCGTCGACGTTGATCTTGTCTTAGCCCGCCCGAGGAGGGATCGAACGAGGTGCCAATGCGCCTTAGCCTAACGGGGAGAGAAGTCTCGGCTTCTTCACATTCAGGATTTGCAACTCTGCAAGGTAGCTCGTGATGAAACCGAAGGTAGACAAGGGGCTCTGATTTATCTCCTCGTGTATGGCCTTCCTCGGCGTCATTCCAGATCGCTCATTAGGGTGATGAGAACACGGGTAAATTCTTGCAAATAGAAAAGCCACTGTTTCGCGTCCAGGCAGTGCTAACAGATACCGTCTATTTGGACCCTCAGAAATGGGGCAAAGCGTGCCATTTTGGTGACGATCTATGGACCGCACAGATCTTAACCTTTCCGTTTGCACAGATTACCCTGGGCTGGGTACAACTGAGCCGATCCCGGCGATGTTGCACGCGGGCATTGACCTCGCCTGTCCGCGTGGTCTCTCACCGGTGTACGCTGCCAATGTAGTTCGAGCCTCGAGAAGGCGGAGACGAGCAGGGTTCTTAGCTGCTTGAGACACCTGAACCTCTGGTTGGCGATTACCATCGTCTCATGGACAAACATTTGGAGAGAAACAGAGGATAGAGGCATAGAACACCTCTGATTGCAAAATTTACAAGATAGAGCACCTCTGATTGCAAAATCTACAAGATCACAATAATAGGTTATGAACAGAAATATAGGGATATAGTACTTCTGATTGACAAAATTTTACAGAATCGTGATAGTTCCTTCGAGGAAAAAGACGAGGAACTAGTTTGTCAGTTAGACACAGTTCTTCTTTGATGATGAAGCACAAAAACGAGTAGAAAAATTTACAGCACAGCAAGGTAACAGACTGTGGTCTTATTGGTTGTGCTGGGGGAAGGGTCCCGTGTTACCCGAACCGACGGGTTTCCCCCTGACAACGTTAAAGATCCCCCTCCCTGTGTCGACCCGTTTCGTCTAGCATCAATAAACTCTGCTGGCATCGCCGATGGCGTCGAGGCCATGTTCCGTCCCGGCGGACGTCAAGGCCGTACTCTGTTCCGGCAGACGTCGAGGCCATGTTCCGTCCCGGCGGACGTCGAGGCTGCGCTTCGCTCCGTCGTCAAGGACAACACGTCGTTATGGTATCGGATATTAGGATATTAAAGTATTTGAATATTCCATAAAGATTCTTATAAAAAGACCAAAATACCCTTGGGGGTGTGTGGTCGTCCGAAGGGCATAATTGTAATCTCGCCGTTTCTTCTCCCGAACCCTACAAATACCCCCCATGGGGGTAGAGAGAGATGATCTACTCCTTCGATACTTCCGGAGGTCGACATAACCGATCGGGGATGCCTAAAGTATATTACCTAGTCCCATAACTATGACAGTTGGCGCCGTCTATGGGAACCGGGCAAGAAATCATGTCAACTAGGATTCCGTCGGGGAACTGTGATGCGCATAATCTCTGTCTTGTTTGTGTGCTTGCTCTTTTATGACAGCGCACACAAGCATAGGGGCTCGTCGTCGATGTCGCTCTCGCGCACTCTCGGACCCGGCGTCCTCTGTGCCCCCCTTGGCGACACCAGGGGCTCGTCGTCAGTATCGCCCTCCACCGCCATGTGAGCAACGTCTCCGTCGCCGTGCGGGGACAATCTTAACTCCACCGTGGTGTAGAACACGCTCCGACGTGGGGTAGAGGGTCCCCTTACCGCCACGTGAGCAACGTCTCCGTCGCCGTGCCGGGACAACTTCGTCTCCCCCGTGACGTAGAGCACGCTCTATCGCGGCGTAGAGAATCCCCTCACCGCCACGTGAGCAACTTCTCCGTCGCCGTATCAGGATAACATTGGCTCCATCGTGGTGTAGAATACGCTCCGACGCGGGGTAGAGGGTCCCCTCACCGTCACGTGAGCAACGTCTCCATCGCCATGTCGGGACAACTTTGTCTCCCCCCGTGACATAGAGCATGCTCCACCGCGGCGTAGAGAATCCCCTCACTGCCACGTGAGCAATGTCTCCATCGCCGTGTCATGATAACATTGGCTCCACCGTGGTGTAGAACACACTCCGACGCGGGGTAGAGGGTCCCCTCACCGCCACGTGAGCAACATCTCCGTCGTCGTGTCGGGATAACTTTGTCTCCCCGTGATGCAGAGCATGCTCCACCGCGGCGTAGAGAATTCCCTCACCGCCACGTGAGCAAAGTCTCTGTCACCGTGTCGGGATAACATTGGCCCCACCGTGGTGTAGAATACGCTCCGACGCGGGGTAGAGGGTCCCCTCACCGCCACGTGAGCAACGTCTCCATCGCCGTGTCGGGACAACTTTGTCTTCCCTGTGACGTAGAGCACGCTCCATTGCGGTGTAGAGAATTCCCTCACCGCCATGTGAGCAACGTCTCCGTCGCCGTGTCGGGATAACATTGGCTCCACCGTGGTGTAGAACACGCTCCGACGCGGGGTAAAGGGTCCCCTCACCGCCATGTGAACAACGTCTTCGTCGCCGTGTCGAGATAACTTTCTCTCCCCCGTGACGTAGAGCACGCTCCACCACGGTGTAGAGAATCCCCTCACCGCCACGTGAGCCATGTCTCCGTCGCCATGTCGGGATAACATTGGCTCCATCGTGGTGTAGAACACGCTTCGACGTGGGTAGAGGGTTCCCTCACCTCCACGTGAGCAATGTCTTGTCGCCGTGTCGGGACAACTTTGTCTCCCCCGTGACATAGAGCACGCTCCACCACGGTGCAGAGAATCCCCTCACCGCCACGTGAGCAACCACTACTGCAGATAGACCCTCTCCTGAACCCCCTCCACTGACGGGCATAAAAAGGTCCGTCGCTGGAGGGGAACTCCACCGACGGACGGAAAATACTCAACGCGCCAACAATAACATAAAAAATCCACACAAGTCGCTATACATCTCTCTTGATAAACGACACAATCTCGTCGCTTGTCAAAAACGTATGTTTGTCATCGCGCCGTTTGGCCTTTGTCAAACCGCCAAATGAGCAATGCTTGTACGACACCCGTACTAGAGGTTGAGTGCCGTACCGCCTAACCACGACCTTTTGCCTCGAAGAACAACCTGTAAACAATGCAAAAAGAAGAGATGATCACCAGAAGCAATGCATGGCTGCACCAATTTTCTAACTTTTCATTAACCAACAGGGTTACATGAGGGCTACAAAAGAAAACCCTGACCTCATTAAACCTACCAAAAGAAGCTCCCAAAATGCCTAAAAGCGCAAGGGGCTCACGTCGACGCCGCGATGGCCCAGCCCGTGAGCTAGGACGGGCTGAAAGTATCAGCTAAAAACTACAACATGGAAGTAAACCTAGAAGCAAAATAAGACAGCCTGGCGCACCGACTTAAGCAAAAGGCCCACGAACAAGTAGCAAGTCTCACACCTGAAAGGGTGGGTCGGATCCACCAGAAGGTCTGTCGAGCGCGGTAGCCGAAGGCCCTCCGTCAAGACGGGCCCTTCGTATCCCGCGAAGGTACCTCTCACCGTGCTTCTTCCACACACCTGAAAGGAAGGCCTCTGCGTCAGACCTCAAAGGAGCCCGGACCCGCTGGATGTCGGCCCGGCTCGGTACCTCATAGCCCTCCGTCCGAAGTCTCCCCACGGGGTCGTAGCTAGCCAAGCGAAGGCAAGTGAGAGACAACTCAAGAGAGGCCTGGGCACAGTCCTGCCTGTGGTCTAGCACCGCCTCCCGTACAGTAGTGCAAACCGCCGCTGTCCATTGGAGCTGACCTGCAAGCTTGTCCTCATCAGTACCGGTGTGAAGGTCAAGCTCAACACCGAGCACTCCTCCGAGCTCGTGAGCAACTGCGCACGCCGTGTCTGCCAAAGTGGCTAACCCTCCCTGCCTAGTCTGTGTGGTATGAAGGGTAGCCCGAAGCTAAGAAAGCTCCCCCTCATGCTGTTCCTGCCGAGTCTGTGCAGCATGGAGGGTAGCGCGAAGCTGAGAGATCACCTCCTCATGCTGGCTTAGCCTCTCCTTGGCTGAGGCAGCCTCCGCCTGGGCCTCCAAAACATTCTTCTTCTCCTCACGAAGGTGAGCTCGCTGGGACTCCGCCATATCGTCGCGCATCTCCCACGCCTGCTCTGCTGCAAAGAAGGCCTACAAGAAGGACATAGTAAAGGTATAACCGCACGCTAACCGTACCTTGAGCATGGCAGACTTAGAGGCGGCGTGAATCTGTCACAAGGACAAACCCTCGAACGCTGTGTCAAGGTCGGCTATAGAAAGCTGCGCAGCGGCGTCTTGGTAAAAGCCCGCCTCAACCTCGGGGTCGATGAAGTGAGCCTGAAGCAGCCGGCCCGCAACTGAGAAAGGGTGTGGCCCACCGGCCCTACCCTCCTCAACACCGTCGTCAGCAAACGTCACTGGAGTCGGTGCTGGGTGGCCCCCAGGAGACAACGGAACCACTACCTCAGGGCTCGCCACATGAGCTGTCGTAGGAGAGCGGGAAGAGGCCTTGTCACCTCCGATGACCCGTAGGTCAAACTCACTCGAAGATGACGACAAGTCATGCAACCCCATCAGCCCAGGGTCGCGCGCGCCGCACCGGCATGTCTGACTCAGTGGACACCTCGACGTCATCCTCGTAGTCCCGTGAGCGCGACTTGGCCTCCTGCACAAACGACGCCGTCATCGGGCCCTTCCCAGCCTAGGGCGACGCCGTGCCACCTCCGCGGTTGGGCTGGAAGGAACACCTCCGGAGGCTCCACGCGCTCGAATCGCCCACTCTGGTGAAGATGGAGAAGGTGACTGACTCTGCTTACTTGCAGTAAGGGATTTAACAGCCACAGGGAACGGCCGCGGGTGGGCACCTCCCACCCAAAGTCCTCGCAGACTCGATTGCGCCGGGCCCTCTTGATCAATCGGCTCGCTTCCTTGGCTTCCACAAGGGTGAAGCGGCCCAACAACTCATGAGCACACAGCTCTCCATCCTCAAGCATGGAACCTGCAACACGGGAGCATACGAGGTTCAGTAAAAGCTAAGATCAACACAAATAAACTGTACATAAAGTGAGAGATACTCACACGTCGTGGGCGTGTATCCTCGCGGGACACGCAAGAAGTGTTTACAGCGTAATTTGGCTTGAAGATTTATTCAGTTGGCCGAATTAAGTGTTAGGTTTGCTGGAAGTTGAGATAATGAAACTAACAGTATGGATGCAGCATTTACTCTTACATGCAGGATTAATACAGCCGAGTGGCCTGGACGCTCGCGGTATATTTGATATCGAGTGCTCGCGGCGTTTCCGAGTGCCCCCGAGTGCTCACTGCATCCCGAGTAGTCATCATGTCCCAAGTGCGAAGGTGCTCGCAGAAGTTCCCGAAGACCCGAGCAGTTGGAAGTGTCCCCGAGCGCCCACACCCCGAGCACTCACGGTCCCGAGCACCGTCGACCCCGAGTGCTATCAACCCCGAGTGACTTCGACCCCGAGTACTGGTGACCCCGAGCCCGGAGAAGTTCACCAGTCCCGAGGAGTGTTCCCCAAGTGCTCGACCGACTCCCGAGCGGTACAAAGTTTATCTCCGAGTACTCAGCGGATTCCCGAGCAGTCCGAGTTCGGCCCCGAGTACTCGCGAAGGATCATCTTCAGCAGGTCCGAGTCACGGCGCTACCCTTCAAGACTTACCCGACGCCAGAGATTTCAACTTGAGACGCAAGGAACAGTCCCGCAAGATTTGGAAGTCGAATCCGGTTTGTTCGGGGAAGGATATCTCGTGCGCCAAGAGGAGTCCGGATGACAGCGTTCGAGGCAGTTAGATTTGGAAGGCTATCTCAGTTTGTATGGAAAGTCACATGTACGGTAGAATCCAGATCCTTTAAAAAGGAAAGGGATATATTTGTAATCAGTTAGGATCAGGAGTCCAAATCTCCTACGGGAAGACCAGCCGCCCTATAAATATGTAAAGGGTGACGGCCGATTGAATCATCCAACAATCGATCAAATCAATCTTTTACCTTTTATCTTTTATCTTAGCAGTAGATCTTTGCTGTTTTGCGCCGTAAAACAGTCGTTTCTTCTTCACGTAAGTAAGAAGATCTTTGTTGCTTTGCTCGGAAAGCAATCGCTCGTCGTACGTGTAAGTACGATAGTTATCCTTTGTTGCTTTGCTCGAAAAGCATCCGTTTATCGCACACGTAAGTGCGGTTGGCGACTCCCATTACCTAGGTGTTCCACGGATCCAATTTCGTGCGAACACAATTGGCGACTCCGCTGGGGAGAGAAGAGAAGAGTACACGATGAATCCCGACTCCAAAGACGGAAGCATCGTCAACCCGGAGAACATCATCGCCGTTACGCTCGACGACTTATCCGAAGATGAACGGTGGGAGATCGAACGACAACTCGAAGAGGAGCAGGCGGAGCGACTCCGGCAAAGTTGGCCGGCTACCAGAAGACGAGAAACGGCGTCATCAAGAAGGTAGTCGTGCCGAGTCCACCTTCTGCGCCCAAACCCGAGGTGAGCAAACCGACTTGTTCTGATGAAATAGCTAATCTAATCGACGTGTCGGTAGCCAGCAAATATGGCATCGAGATGGACAAATCGGCGCAGTTATTCGCTCGAGTAGTGAATAGCCGATTTGACGAGTTGAAAGAGCAAATCGCTAAAGACTTACAGAATAGCCTGCTGGGTCAGGTTAGATCTACAGCCTTACAAGTCAACGATGAACATCGGAATAAAAAGCCGATGTACCCTGACCATGACAGAATCGATCATCAGGTAGAAGTCGCCCCCGTGGTCACGACTTCTGTCGATCCGACTTCGGTGCCCCAGAGTTCTTCAAATAACGACCGAAGTCTAAGCTTTAGCGCGAACATCCCACAACCATACTACCAAACAGTCGCATACAGCACACCACCTATCCCACCGCTCGGTACCGGAATCCCCCATGGACCGGTTCCAGAAACATATTTTAACTCGCAGCAAGTCCAACCCGAGTTACCACAACCGACTTCACGCACCCCGCTAGCCGATATGAGCTTCAAAGATCAACTCACCACAGTACTCAGAGAACTCGGCGTAATACCTAAGGATGGATCCCGTGGGTACCTAAAGCCATACCCCGAATCCTACGATACCATGCCATACCCCTGCGGGTTCAGGATCCCTGATTTTGTCAAATTCACAGGGGAAGACAGCAGATCGACCTTTGAGCATATAGGGCAATTCTTGGCATAGAGTAGTGAAGTCGGCACGTCAGATATCTATAGAATAAAGCTCTTTTCCTTGTCATTGTCGGGTACTGCCTTCACATGGTTCACCTCACTTGCTCCTAGGTCTATCACGTCTTGGGCAGAATTAGAACGGCAGTTCTATGATTACTTTTACAGCGGAGAGACCGAGCTCAGACTCTCGGATCTGACGATGGTCAAACAAAAGTACAATGAGCCGGTCTGCGATTACATTAGAAGATTTAGAGAGGTTAAAAACAAGTGCTTTAGCCTAAATATAAACGAAAAAGATCTTGCCGACCTCGCCTTTGCGGGTTTGCTCGCCCATATTAAGGACCGACTAGAGGGCCAAGAATTCCTAAGCATTAGCCAAGTCGCTCAAAGGGCTGTAGTGCAGGAGAACCGCGCTAAGGAAGTCAAAACATATAGCCGGTTCGGGGATGCTAAAGGCAAAGTCAAAGAGAAGTCGGCAATCAATGTTATAGCATATGAAAACAGCTCGGACAGTGAGGACGACGCTGACATATGCATTGCCGAGTGGGTTAATACTCCTAAGTCGAAAACCCTTTGCTTGCCCAGCTCTCAGGCCTACACCCACTCGGAAAGAGGAGATTCGGTATACGTTCGATATTAGCAAATGCGACAAGATTTTTGATATGCTCCTGCAAGGAAATAAGATCCGAGTAAGGGAAGGGCACGTGTTCCCATCGCGGACGAATTGGGCAAAAGAGCATATTGTAAATGGCATAACTCTTTTTCTCATGCTACTAATGACTGCAACGTGTTTCATCGACTGGTGCAATCGGCCATTAATGATGGACGATTGACGCTTGCTCAAAGCTCCGAGATGAAACTTGACAGTGATCCTTTCCCAATCAATGTAATTGACTTGGAGAAGAAGAAAGTGTTAATTCGGTCGGAGCAGGCCGAGTCGACAAAAGGGAAGAACGTCGTCATTGACGACAGCGCTGCTCCAAGAATGATCAAGCCGAATCCCTCTCCTACTCCAAAAACGATCAACTCGAACTCCTCGCCGACTCCAAAGATGATCAAGCCAAGGAATCCAGAAGTCGGCGTCTGGAGAGTTAATCAAAGGATGAGTCAAGCCGCGAAGTCAAAGCCGACGGTGAGACAGTTGTTGGATAAATACACGACCAACAATGTGTTCACTCGGCTTGGAGGAGCCAAGCGCCCCAGGTCTCCTCCCCGACGAGGTTTTGGCGGTTCTGGGTGTTGGCAGGAAGATTCTTACGTACAACCACCATACCTCGCCACAGGTCCGGCATGCTGGGGAAGCGCGCACACTTTCAACCCGCCGTGTCCTCCATGGGGTTTCAATCCTTGGGCGCTACACCCTGTTGGGCCAATCGGCATGTTTCAGCCGAGATGGATCCCGGCCGGATCCGGGTTCAGAGAACAGCCCCATGGGAAAAGAACTCGGCTCGAGTCAAGAACCCGAGCGTGGAACCGACTCGCCACTCGGCGCGAAGCACCTGACGTACCAAGTCGGCCAGCGACCCCAAGAAAGGTTCAGGGGAGCAAGTCGCCGACTAGGCAAGTCTGGGTACCAGTCAAGCACGCCGAGTCCAAACCCGGAAGCCACACGATGACCCAATCCGACTCGGACGAACCAGAATCCAGTGACGCGGCAAGACCCAGCGCGCGGAAGGCGGTCATTGAATCAGCGCTGGGTCAGCAAGCAAAGAAGATCAAGTCGGTTGAACCAGGGACCAAGCCGAAGCCGCAGTGGTGCCCCACAGGACTCACGCACTCTCAGAAGCGGAGGGTCCAACGGCTACGAGCACTCGAGCTCAGGGAGGAGCTCGTTGAGAAGAAGCGCGACGAATGGTTCAACCGAGCCAGACCAATGAAGCCCGCGACGATGACCTGGAAGGAAAAGCGCATCGCAAAGGAAGACGAGACCGCCAGCAAGGATGTCGGAGAGATACCCACCGACATGGACGTCAATATGGTGTTCGAGTTGCCGATCGAGTTTCGCGCTCCTGAGTCGGAAGTCGCAGAACTTCTGCTCGGCCGAGTGCCGCCATATTCAAGAAGCCGGAGGAGCATGGGCAGCATCTGAAGCCTTTATTCATCAAGGGCCACATCGACGGGAGACCGATTGGCCGAATGCTCGTTGATGGCGGCGCTGGGTTCAACATCATGCCACTTTCGGTGTTCTCCAAGCTAGGCCGAAAGGAGTCCGAATTGATGAAGACAAACATGGGACTCAGCGGGTTCTCGAGAGAGCTATCCGAGGCCAAGGGCATATTATCGGTAGAACTTACAGTCGGAAGCAAAACCCTGCCGACTGCATTCTTCGTGGTCGACGTCAAAGGCCGATACAACATGCTCTTGGGACGAGATTGGATCCACGCCAATTGCTGCATCCCCTCTACCCTGCATCAGTGCTTAATCCAGTGGGTAGATGAGGATGTCGAAGTAATTGAAGCAGACAACTCGGCTTGCATTGCATTAGCCGAGACCACGGTCGATTGGCAACACGGCGATATGAAGTGCCTATCGGGTAGGAATTTATCCGATTACGACTATGTAAGTATCGGTAAGGACGGGTTTGTACCGATACAAGCACAGCCGGCTTGTATAGCTCGGCTTAAAAATTTGTCTTTATAAATGATTAAAGAAGATAGCATTAAATGGCTACAAAAGCGCACCGAGGAATATCGTTCGGACAGGAACGATATGTATGAAACTATTGAAGATTTTGACGACATGGAGAAGCTCGGACAAGGGTTCTCGTCGGCCGACCCACTTGAAGAAGTCGATATTGGCGATGGAGGCATGTCACGACCAACATTCATCAACGCCAATATGGAAGTCGGCCAGAAGAACAAGGTATGTGCGCTACTCAAAGAATTCGTAGATTGCTTTGCTTGGAATTATACAGAGATGCCCAGGTTAAGTCGAAATCTGGTCGAACACAAGTTACCTATCAAGGCCGGCTTCAGGCCGTACAAGCAACCACCTAGGCGTTTCAACCCTAATCTGTATGATCGTATCAAGGAAGAAGTCGACCGACTGGTGAAGGTAGAGTTCATTCGGCCATGCAGATATGCCGAGTGGATTTCAAACATTGTGCCGATCGAGAAGAAGAATACTGGCAAGATTAGGGTATGTATAGATTTCAGGGATTTGAATAAAGCCACACCTAAAGATGAATATCCTATGCCTATAGCCGATATGTTGATAAATGATGCCTCCGTACACAAAGTACTTAGTTTCTTAGATGGCAATGCCGGGTATAATCAGATCTTTATGGCCGAAGAGGACATGTTTAAAACTACCTTTCGTTGCCCCGGTTTTGTCGGGTTGTTCGAGTGGGTTGTCATGACATTCGGTTTGAAGAATGCAGGCGCTACGTATCAGCGTGCTATGAACTTAATCTTTCATGATCTCTTAGGCATTGTGTTAGAAGTTTATATTGATGACATCGTCGTCAAGTCGGACAGCTGTGAGCACCACTTGGCCGACTTACGACTAGCCTTTGAAAGAATGCGTCGGTATGGGTTGAAGATGAACCCGCTCAAATGCGCGTTTGGTGTGTCGGCTGGAAAGTTCTTAGGGTTTATAATTCATGAACAAGGTATAGAGATTGACCCTAAGAAAATAGAAGCCATTAGAAAATTAGGAGAGCCGACATGCAAGAAAGATGTGCAGAGTCTATTAGGGAAGATAAACTACCTGAGACGATTTATATCTAACCTGGCGGGTAAGATTGAATCGTTTGTCCCTTTGCCTCGACTAAAGAACGAAGCCAAGTTCACTTGGGGGGCAGAACAGCGAGATGCCTTCAATAGTATCAAGAGATACTTGTCGAGCCCTCCAGTACTTCGAGCACCTAAGTCGGGAGTCCCGTTCCGACTGTACATCGCTGCACAAGATAAAGTACTCGGCGCAGTGCTAACTCAAGAAGTCGACAAGAAGGAGCACATCATCGCATATGTAAGTCGCCGACTACTCGACACCGAAAGTCGGTACGTATTCATCGAGAAACTATGCCTATCCTTGTTTTACGCATGCACCAAGTTTCGGCATTATTTACTTTCGAGTACATGTATAGTGTCTTGCCAAGTCGATGTGATTAAGTATATGTTGCAACGGCCGATTCTTAGCGGACGAATTGGAAAATGAGCTTATGCATTAATAGAGTTTGATTTAACATATGAGTCGTTACGTGTCATGAAAGGTCAAGTTGTCGCCGACTTCATTGTGGATCATAGGGTTAATGATGAAGATGTTAGTTATGTTAGCATATGCCCATGGAAGCTTTACTTTGATGGATCGGTTTGTGGAAGTGGGCAAGGCATTGGTAGTGTTTTAGTTTCACCAAACAATGTCATTTATGAGTCATCGGTCCGACTAGAGTATCCTTGCACTAATAACCAGGCAGAGTATGAGGCACTGTTGTTTGGTTTGCGAAGCTTAATAGATATGGGTGTAAGAGATGTAGATGCTTTTGGAGATTCATTGCTAGTAGTTCAGCAAGTCAATAGAGAGTTTCAATGCTTTGATGGGTTGCTGAATAGCTATTTAGACCGATGTTTAGATATAATCAATACATTAGATACTTTTAGTATCAATTATGTCCCCAGGAAGGAGAACTCTAGGGCCAACTATTTGGCACAGCAAGCATCCGGGTACCAAGTCAGAAGAGGAAAGTTTTTCACATCTAGAGAGCCGATGCTCGTTGCTGTCAAAGGCCAGGCCGACTTGCTGGAAGTCGAAGCCGACTCTTGTAGGTCCGGTACCGACTCGGGGGGCAACAGTTTAACACAAGCTGCCGAGTCGTTACGCGGTTTGGAAGTTAATGATTGGAGGGCACCTTTAGTTGGTTATCTGAAAGATCCGAGTCAAACAAGAGATAAGAAAATTCGGCGGCAAGCTATAAAGTACACCTTGTTTGATAACGAGTTGTATCGCCGAACGATAGATGGAGTATTATTGAAATGCTTAGATCCCGACCAGTCAAAAATAGCTATGGGAGAAGTGCATGAAGGGATATGCGGAACACATCAGTCGGCTCCCAAGATGCAATGGTTGTTGAAGAGGGCAGGATTCTATTGGCCGACTATGTTAGAAGACTGTTTTCGGTATTATAGAGGATGTGAAGCATGCCAGAAGTTCGGGAACATACAATTGGTGCCCGCGGCTAAGATGAACCCTATTATAAAGCCGTGGCCATTTAGAGGATGGGGTTTAGACTTCATTGGGGAAATACATCCTGCTTCGTCGAAAGGTCATCGTTTCGTCCTTGTAGCTACAGATTATTTCACTAAATGGACCGAAGCAGTTCCTTTAAGGAATATGACCCATAGGGAGGTGATTAGCTTTGTTCTAGAGCATATTGTTCATAGGTTCGGCATCCCTCAAACTCTGACAACTGATCAGGGTGCATCCTTTATGTCTCACCAATTCAGTGAGTTTGCCGAATCCTTTGGAGTCAAGTTGTTGAACTCGTCGCCCTATTATGCCCAAGCTAATGGACAGGCCGAGTCCAGCAATAAGACTTTAATCAAGCTGATAAAGAAGAACATCGAGGAACATCCGAGAAGGTGGCATGAAGTCATTTCGGAAGCATTATGGGCCCATCGAATATCTAAACATGGGGCAACCCGAGTGACGCCATTTGAGTTGGTGTACGGGCAGGAAGCAGTGTTACCCGTGGAAATTAAATTGCAAGCTCTTAGAATAGCCAGGCAAAACGACTTGTCGGCTGAAGATTATAGACACCTGATGATAGATAAGATAGACGACGTTTCGGAAGAAAGGTTGAAAGCCTTACAAGAAATCGAAAAGGAGAAGTTGAGAGTTGCTAAGGCGTACAACAAAAGAGTAAAGAAAAAATCGTTTCAGATAGGAGACCTAGTATGGAAGACAATTTTACCTATTGGAACTCGGAACAACAAATTCGGCAAATGGTCGCCGAGTTGGGAGGGTCCGTATAGAGTTGTCGAGATCGTCCCCGGGAATTCTTATCTTGTAGAATCTTTGCAAGGGGAATGGCTATCTAAGGCTCTTAACGGGAAGTATCTGAAAAGGTATTACCCGAGTGTGTGGCAAGAAGCTTAACCAAATCTATGGCCGATATGTCCTTTATAAGTATCGCCCTAAGCAACGGTGTAGTTCAAGGTGTTTTTGGCAAATGCAATTATGCCAAAAAGCAGGGGGGCATGTGTTTACAGCGTAATTTGGCTTGAAGATTTATTCAGTTGGCCGAATTAAGTGTTAGGTTTGCTGGAAGTTGAGATAATGAAACTAACAGTATGGATGCAGCATTTACTCTTACATGCAGGATTAATACAGCCGAGTGGCCTGGACGCTCGCGGTATATTTGATACCGAGTGCTCGCGGCGTTTCCGAGTGCCCCCGAGTGCTCACTGCATCCCGAGTAGTCATCATGTCCCAAGTGCGAAGGTGCTCGCAGAAGTTCCCGAAGACCCGAGCAGTTGGAAGTGTCCCCGAGCGCCCACACCCCGAGCACTCACGGTCCCGAGCACCGTCGACCCCGAGTGCTATCAACCCCGAGTGACTTCGACCCCGAGTACTGGTGACCCCGAGCCCGGAGAAGTTCACTAGTCCCGAGGAGTGTTCCCCGAGTGCTCGACCGACTCCCGAGCGGTACAAAGTTTATCTCCGAGTACTCAGCGGATTCCCGAGTAGTCCGAGTTCGGCCCCGAGTACTCGCGAAGGATCATCTTCAGCAGGTCCGAGTCACGGCGCTACCCTTCAAGACTTACCCAACGCCAGAGATTTCAACTTGAGACGCAAGGAACAGTCCCGCAAGATTTGGAAGTCGAATCCGGTTTGTTCGGGAAGGATATCTCGTGCGCCAAGAGGAGTCCGGATGACAGCGTTCGAGGCAGTTAGATTTGGAAGGCTATCTCAGTTTGTATGGAAAGTCACATGTACGGTAGAATCCAGATCCTTTAAAAAGGAAAGGGATATATTTGTAATCAGTTAGGATCAGGAGTCCAAATCTCCTACGGGAAGACCAGCCGCCCTATAAATATGTAAAGGGTGACGGCCGATTGAATCATCCAACAATCGATCAAATCAATCTTTTACCTTTTATCTTTTATCTTAGCAGTAGATCTTTACTGTTTTGCGCCGTAAAACAGTCGTTTCTTCTTCACGTAAGTAAGAAGATCTTTGTTGCTTTGCTCGGAAAGCAATCGCTCGTCGTACGCGTAAGTACGATAGTTATCCTTTGTTGCTTTGCTCGAAAAGCATCCGTTTATCGCACACGTAAGTGCGGTTGGCGACTCCCATTACCTAGGTGTTCCACGGATCCAATTTCGTGCGAACAAGAAGCACGGCGAGCTCGGAGGGGCCAAGGACAGGGTCCAACCCTGAGCAAGCAGAACAATGCCCAGCAAACAGTACTCCTCCACCAAGTCGTGCACGCTCAGCTCGTGGGCCATGCGTCGAAACATGGTCACACCCTCGTCGTCTCGCTCGCTAAGGTGAGCTGGCCAAAGAACGGTGCTGCCACCCCTCTCAGTCGCCGCAAGGAGGGATTGCGGTAGTAAAACCACGCCTTCTGCCAGTCTCTCCAAACTTCTTTAGGGGAAAAGCAGGGTAGTCCCTAGCGCAGCGCCCACGACGCGGACCAAAGCTGACCGTCCCGTAGAACGAAGGAAGACCCCGGTGCTCCGAAACCCGCAGTGTCGCCTCTGTTGGCACGTATATCCAAGCAAAGAGCGCAGACGAGCTCACCATCTCCATGCTTCGGGCCGCCCACTCGAAAGCAGCAATTAGGACGAAGGCCGAAGGGTGGAGATCTGACAGCGTCACTCGAAAAAACCACAGTATCCCCCGTAAGAGGTCGTACAACGGGAGGCACAACCCGGCGTCGAATTGGGTGGCGAAGATGACGATCCGCCCCTGGCTAGGCGAGCCCCTCACGTCAGAGTGACCGGGGGGCTCTGGGCCTGTGACGTGGCCCGGTCCGGGGATCTTACCCGCCTCAGCAAGCCGTCGGAAGAGCCTCGCATCCGCAGAAGAGCGGCCGAGGTAGCCGGTGTGCGTCGCTAGGACCGTTGTCTTGCCCCTCTCCTCGATCACGTTCTTCTCCGCCTCTGTACCCGGCATTCTGCCCTCCGGCCTCGTACAGTTGAGAGACGGCACCTTCCCCGACGACATCAATCCTGACAACCAGCACGAGCAAATAACAGCGGGAAAGTAAAAGACATGTGAAGTACGGCACAAAAAGGTGTAAGAAGACAGGCGCCTTGTCTCTCAATCAAGTCTACGGACCTCGGTGCCGCGGCGGCACGCCCAACGCGGCTCCAAGAGGCTGCCCGCCCCAAGTTTAGGGGTGTTCGGGGAGGCTAGTGGAGACGACGCGCCCGGCGTGGCGCCTCAAAACTACCAAGTCTGCGGACCTCGTCGACGCGGTCGCGGCGTTGCGGTGGCACGCCCGACGTGGCTCCAAGAGGCTGCCCGCCCTGAGTTTGGGGGTGTTCAGGGAGGCTAGTGGAGACGACGCGCCCAGCGTGGTGCCTCGAAACTACCAAGTCTGTGGACCTCGTCGACGTGGTCGCGGCGTCACGGCGGCACGCCCTACGCGGCTCCAAGAGGCTGCCCACCCCGAGTTTGGGGGTGTTCGGGGAGGCTAGTGGAGACGACGTGCCTGGCGTGGCGTCTCGGACCTACCAAGTCTGCGGACCTCGTCGACGTGGTCGCGGCGTCACGGCAGCACACCCGACGCGGCTCCAAGAGGCTGTTCGCCCCAAGTTTGGGGGTGTTCGGGGAGGCTAGCGGAGGCGACGTGCCCGGCGTGGCGTCTCGGACCTACCAAGTCTGCGGACCTCGTTGACGTGGTCACAGCGTCACGGCGGCACACCCGACGCGGCTCCAAGAGGCTGCTCGCCCCGAGTTTGGGGGTGTTCAGGGAGGCTAGTGGAGACGACGCGCCTGGCATGGTGCCTCGAAACTACCAAGTCTACGGACCTCGTCGACGCGGTCGCAGCGTCGTGGTGGCATGCTCGACGTGGCTCCAAGAGGCTGCCCGCCCCGAGTTTGGGGGTGTTCGGGGAGGCTAGTGGAGACGACGTGCTCGGCGTGGCATCTCGGACCTACCAAGTCTGCGGACCTTGTCGACGTGGTCGCAGCGTTGCGCCGGCACGCCCGATGCAGCTCGAAGAGGTTGCCCGCCCCGAGTTTGGGGGTGTTCGGGGAGGCTAGTGGAGACGACGTGCCTGGCGTGACGTCTCGAAACTACAAAGTCTGCGGACCTCGTCGATGCGGTCATGGCGCCGCGGTGGCACGCCCGACGTGGCTCCAAGAGGCTGCCCGCCCCGAGTTTGGGGGTGTTCGGGGAGGCTAGTGGAGCCGACGCGCCCGGCGTGGCATCTCGGACCTACCAAGTCTGCAGACCTCATCGACGTGGTCACGGCGTTGCGGCGGCACGCCCGACGCAGCTCCACGAGGCTGCACGCCCCGAGTTTGGGGGTGTTCGGGGAGGCTAGTGGAGACGACGCGCCCGACGTGGCGCCTCGAACCTACTAAGTCTGCGGACCTCGTCGACGCGGTAGGCTGCCTGCCCCGAGTTTGGGGGTGTTCGGGGAGGCTAGTGGAGACGACACATCCGGCGTGGCGTCTCGAACCTACCAAGTGCGCGGACCTCGTTGACGCGGTCGCGGCGTCACGGTGGCACCCCCGACGCCACTCTAAGAGGCTGCCCGTCCCGAGTTTGGGGGTGTTCGGGGAGGCTAGTAGAGACGACGCGCCTGGCATGGCGTCTCGAAACTACCAAGTCTGCAGACCTCGTCGACGTGGTCGCGGGAATGACGCGCCCGGCGTGGCATCTCGAACCTACCAAGTCTGCTCGAGAGATCGTATATCTACGCGCCTAAATGCATCATGATGTAAAAAGAAATAGCGGTGATGGCACGTTCGTGTGAAGAAAACATGGAGTTTGTCTGTACGAGATGAAATGTGGTGATCGACGGTTAAAAAGCATGGTCGCTATCATCTCGCTACTTGTTCGCCGCCACAACATAACAAAGTTCATGCGCGGGACCGAAGATCGACATACCTGTACCTCGTCTACCCCGTATAGCAGTTCTACACGATAAAAATGTTACGATCACAAGTCCACGATACAGTCCGCCACATTGCACCCACAGTTAATCACAGGCATATGAAATACATGCGTCTATTTGCATAAGCGCTAGGCCGAGCGAGAAGGGTCACCCTTGGAGACCGGTAGCAATGTCCTCCGGGAATAGTCGGCACAGCCGGAGCACGGCTGGGCGTGGCCTCCCGGCAGTGGCTGTCGGCGGCAGGCGCCGAGGTCGGCGGCGGGCTCCGAGGCCAGCGCGACAACACGAGTAGAGAAGACTTTAGCTCCTCCTTGGGACTTTCCAGCCCCTCCTCAAAGGCTGACAACTCGCCCAACCTGATCACTTCCTCCACACCGCTCTTGCCGAGCCTTACCTGTAACATGTTTAGTGTGTAAATGTCACTAGATAGCACTTCATCACATGGGCTCCATCTCGTGAATGAAATTAACAAAGTTTGGAGCAGAAAAAGGTTAAGCACAAGAGTATTCTAAAAGTATATCGTTTCAGGTTCATGTTATTTTGATCCCACCAGGTGGAATGGGTAGCTCTCTTGGAACAGCTCAGAAAAAAGAGTCAAAGCATGTAAGATGCTACCATTCAGAAGTACCTAGGACGCAACATGTCTACCAACAACTTATAACTCATGACATGCAAACTTATGGGTTATGACCACCGACACCGGAGCTTAACAAATGTACTTCCGTCAATGAAATCCCTACGACAACTTCCTTCCTGCAAGAGTACACTCTGGCTCCCGTAAATACTGATCTAGATTGTACTCTGCACTGTAAATATATAGCCAGTTAACCGCCTCACACCAGTACATAGAGGGGTGGAAACTCATTTGATGAATACCAACGTATTGAGGGTTTCCAACTTCCGCTATCATTGCGTCTTAAAGAAAAGGCATGAAGTTATTTTAAGAAAAGTACAGTTGGTATGGAACGATGGATGCACGTGCTGACTAAATGCAAAAGCTTAAAGTATGTCCAACTAGAAACTTAGTACAAGATTCTGAACAGCAAGGCTTGAACAACAAATTTTGGCTCCTATGGTTGTGTAACTAGTTGTATTCTGAGTACAGAGCTTCCGTTGCTTGCAATTTGAGCATCGTTCAAAGCAAACCGAATTTAGTGAAAGCCAATGGGAACAGCAAGCCAACAAGGCAGTTACCGTGGCGGCCAGATGACAAAATTAACAAACTGCTCGATCATCACGCCGCGAAAGCTCTCTGACGAAGACTACGCAGCAGGGGAGGCAGCTTCTGGCGCTCATAATCAACTCAAACCGACTCCAACTGTGAAATCTCCCCCAAATTCCCAACGAGCAACCTTGGATCTGCTCCAACCATGGCGGCAGCTCGTGGTTCCTCGCGGTTCCGCGGAGTCCGGCGGAACTCGCGGATTTGGTGCGGTTTCTGGCGACCTGGAGCTTGAAATGGTCGCCGCGAACCACGGCGTCCGGTGAGCAGCGCGGGAGGCGGCGGCGGCCGAGGGAGCCGACGCCTCGGACCGGCTGGACACAGCGTCCGGTGGAGCTCAGGTGCGTCGGCTCGGGCCGGCTCCGCTCGTGAGCGATGCGGGGGGAGGGCGTTGGCGGCAAGTGGCGCGAGGGCCTCCGGCAGCGAGCGGCGTGAGGGGGCTCCAGCGGCGGGCGGCGCGAGGAGGCTTCGGCGGCGGGCGGCGCGAGGGAGCTCCGGCGGCGAGCGGCGCGAGGGGGCTCCGGCGGCGGGCAGCACGAGGGAGTTCCGGCGGCGAGTGGCACGAGGGGGCTCCGGCGGCGGGATCACGCGGAGGCCGCTGCGCGGGCACGCCGGAGCTGCGTGAGTGAGAGCAAGGGAGTGAGAGCTGTGTGCGGGAGTAAGAAAGATGGAGGGGAGAGAGATTGGGAATATGAGGGGAGAGAGAGTGCGTGGGTAAATATCTCCCACCCCCACAGGTTATGCCATGTGGGCTGTGGCCCATTTAGCCAGGGACGACTCGGCCAAAAAAAAAGAGAGAAGCAAGGGAAGGAAAGAGAAAAAAGAAGAAAAGAGGAGGAAGAAAAGGAAGAAAAGAAGAAGAAAAAAAAGGGGGAGGTGAAAGAGAGAAGGAGAAGTCGTCGGTCCAACCTGCGCGCCAACCCCTCGGAATTGGTGCGCCAGCTCGGACAGGCGTCACCCGACTGCCCAAACCGGCAAGGGGCTACTGTTGAGGGAAGGGTCCCCGCGTTACCCCGAACCGACGGGCTTCTCCCTGACAACAGTAAGAGCCCCCTCCCGACGTCGATCCGGTTCATCCAGCATCGAGTTCTGCTGGCATCACCAGCAATGTCGAGGAAACGCTCCGTCCCGGCGGACGTCGAGGCTGTGCTTCGTCCCGGCGGACGTCGAGGCCACGCTCCGCCCCGGCAGACATCAAGGCCATGATCCGCCCTGACGTCGAGGACAACACGTCATCATAATAGCGAGTATTAGGATATTATAGTATTTGAATATTCTACAAAGATTCTTGTGAAAAGACCAGAATACCCTTAGGGATGTATTGTTGTCCAAAGGGCATAATTGTAATCTCTCACATCCCTCTCCTAACCCCTATAAATAGGGCCCAGGGGAAGAGAGAGGGGATCCAGATTTCTCAGATATAAACCCTAATCCCCGAAATTAATACGAGAGTTTTCAATTAGCCCCGACACGAGAGTTTCTGTTTATCCCTGACACGAGTGTTCCACGCTCCATCTCGCCGGTAAAGTCGCGGCGCGCCCCCCTCAACGGACAATACACTTGCTCGTACTTCTCTAATACTCCCGGAGGTCAACGTAACCGATCGGGGGTACCTAAAGTACACTGCCTAGTCCCGTAGCTACGACACAGACAATTCTTTGAAATCGTCTCAAATGACTATCATTACAGACAGTTAGTTCACTCAATTTGTCTGTGATGACTTTGCACCCAGGAAAGACTTATCCTCGAGACACTTCATCTCAGACGGTTCCCCGAAATCATCTCAAATAACTATCATCACAGACGGTTGGTTCACTCAATCCGTCTGTGATGACTTTTCACCCAAGAGAGGCTCATCCTAAACACCACATGACTCATTACATGACTTGACTCGTCTGTGATATGTGAACCATCACAGATGAGTCTTTTGTCTGATCTGTCTGCGATGTCCATGGCCCGTTAGGTCCATTACAACAGGCCAAATCTCCACCAGTTATAAATATCGGAACCTAACCTTATGTCCAAAAAAATTCCCAAGTCCCCACCATATCCTCTCCGCCCCTCTCCACAGCCACCATGCACACACCTTCTCCTCTCTCCTCTCTCTCAGATTCCCTTCTATTCCTCTACCCGATGCCCTAGATGGTGCTACCGCCCCCGTCGACTGCCATCGTGTGAACGGCTGGATCCAGCGGCTGCGTACCAACCCAAGGTCGAGGCAGCTAGATCTAGCCTCTGACCCAATGACTACTGTTGACTCACCTCTCTTCTTCCCTGTCATGGTGCTACCTCCCCTCTCGGCTCCAATCTTGCACCGATCTGGGATGGAAGCTTCGATCCAAGCCGATGCCGGTGGCGGCGGCTGCGGAGGAGGCCAGCAGAGGTGGCCACAAGGCGACGCGGAGGGTGGAGGGCGTGGTACGGGCGGCGCTCTGATTCGCCGTGCATCCTTGGCGACCAACGAGCTCGGTGTCACGGGGCAGCTGCTTCTATCGGCTAGTCAAAACAGCTGCCTCGCCACCAGTGTGGTGCAGGGGTGTTAGCACAATGACATCGCCGACGGCGGCATTTGCAGGAGAGACGACAGTGGTGGATCTAGGAGTAGCGGCCTGCTCGGGGCTACCATGCTATTTTTTTGTTGAAATTGTACATCAGAGAGGGGTGAGAGGAGACCGTTTCAGATCACTTGGGTCATCACATACCCTTTCACATAGACGGGTGATAAAAACCGTCTCTGATGACATTTTTCACCCTTCTCTGATATGCCTTTTTGTAGTAGTGGCATGCGCCAACTAATTCACATAAAACCCTAATTTATTGAATAAATATGGATAATATAATTCAATACTCTATCTCTCGTATTAATTGTATATGCAAACCTTTATTATAGTACAAGAGAACTTTCATATATTATACGTTGGCGTAGAGGATTTAGTAATGTTGTGAAATTAGCCTCCATGGCGTCAAGCCATTGCTAACTTCCACTACTAATACCGTGGTCGTTTAGTTCCACTAGTCGCAATACCGAGGTCGCGCAGTGTAGAATCTACCAAGGTTGCATGTAAGAAGAAGATAACACCGATGTTTGGTGACGAGATTCAGCCGAAGCCTATATCCCCAGAAGCCAACTGCAGGTGCTCCTTTCCTCATATATTAGACATATATGTACATCACCATCCGCCGCGGGCGATCCACCAAGTATCCACGACGATTCCGAGGTTTCTGCCTATTTTCCTATTTAGGCCGGTCAGACCGCCCTTTAGACCGACTGCCGGTCAGACTACCCCTCTGACCGCCCTTCAGACCAACCTTCTACTGAAACTCGGATTTGGCTTGGTTACAATATGTGGTGTCCCCCTCCTTATATAGGAGGCCTAGGATACTAGACTCTGAGTTGAACTCTACCCGTATCCTACTAGGACTCTCCGTAGTACTCTATTACAATATTACGCCTTCTCTAAGTCCAACTTGTAATCTACTCGTACACATATTCGACACAATCTCAAAAAACTCCACCTTGGCGAATATGTCCTCCACCAATGAAGCCGTCTTGGTTGAACATCCGTGTACCTTAGACTTGAGATTCACCTTTGCCGTTCAATGAGTTGAACTGCTGATGAGACTTCAATGCTACTCCCTAACTTCATCATGACTCCACCTGCAACTATACTTCCTTATTCCTTTCATCACAATAAACGATCTAACGAAAATAGATTCCTCTTGCATCCCTCATATGTGCCCAACTTCTCGGAGTATCTACTCAAAGTCATCATACATTGATCTTGAAGTTACCACATCCCGACAACACTATGAGCCATGTCATCACCTTGGTAGCCTCTTGCCAAACCTATACGAAATTGAGCAACTCGCTGTTAGGTGTCACATACATGAGTTACCTGAATCCAATATCCTCGCTTATGTTGACTATCCATTTCAAACTGAAGAAACTTCATAGCCATATCCTGAGTCATCTCATTGAGTCAAATTCACAGTTGTCTCATCCTTTTCTTGGTTAGTCCTTCTCAACATGTCCCTAATTGTAGCACTCCAGTCTCCTTTTGTTCCACAGAATAAATGATCTTGTCTTCACCATCAACCTCACTTCTAGTTGCCCATAGATCAATGATTCTTTGATTGAAGACATCCACGTGCTCCCACAAACCTTTGACACATACGGACTGTTCAACCTTTCGCAGATTTCTTTTTGGCAAACTCCTGTCCATCACATGATACTCACCAATCCCGATAGACACAGTTGTATGGTCCCAACCGCCTTGGTCTTTAGTCCTTCGAATCTTCGGTTCCAATTATATGGCCTGACATCTTCAAAGTCTCCAACTCTAATGGTGTCTTCCAAAGCCAAAATCACTGGACCCATCGTGATATTGCCACCTTAAATCTGGAAAATGTCGATGCCCTCTAGTCAACTCCGGTGAGACCGCCCCCAGGGTCCGGTCAGACCGCCTGCCAGGTCAGTCATACCGCTCCTCTGGCTAGTCAAACCGCCTATGCAGCTCCGTACGCCCGCAACCCCACGCCTCGCCACAATTTCTGTGTCAAACCTCCACAACCTTGGTCAAAGATCTCCTGGGTAGCTAGTCCACATGCCCTCCATCTCCGCTGCTCTCCATCAATTTCCCAAAATTGATGCCAAGTCCCACGCCTCACCTCTGAACCACTGAGTACTCATCTCCTCCGGATCATGTGCTTCTCTCCTTGGCTGAACTAGGCTACGATTCTCCATGCATTTACACCGTAGCCTCTTCCTCAGCTCGTGCCTTTCGACACCATCGGAGTCTCCTCCTTCAATTCACTCGCTCGAACTGAAACTGACTCCGACCAATTGGGATTATGGTCCATGCCAATATAAAGCAGAATCCCTCTATTGACTCCGCTCCACCTTCAACAGAACTCCTGGTGGCTATACCCACCACCCCGCGCCCTTCGATTTGGCCTCCGTGCACATACACAAACCGAACTGATCCACACCTCACTGTGTTGAACACCGCAAGTCACCTCCGATGCAAATACCGCACCCGGGGCTCACGCCTGTGTGTCGCCGTGCACCGGAGATCCGCGACCACCACGACCCCTCCGCACGCCGACATTGGCTCATCCTGAGCAAAAGTTGTCTCCACTGAAGCCGCCGAGCTCTGTCTGACACCTCTGTGTCCTAGGCCCGACCCTGCACACTGTCGTGCATTAGAATTGGTCCTCCTCGAACAGGCGAGCCAGCGATGGCTCGCCCCCACTGAAAAACCACCTCTGTGTGTCCTGCTGGTCTAACTAGCCCTGGCCGCCGGTCTAATCGGCCTCGCCTGAAGTCGTGCCGTACTTGTCGCATCCGACTCTGGCCTGAGTCCAAGTCTAGCACATCTTCATCCGGTCTAACCGGCCTTCCTGGCCGGTCTGACCGCCCGTGTGATCGCCGCACACTTCCAGCCGTCGCCTATGGCTGGTCCTCCAACGGCGGGTCTGGCCGCCCCTGGGGAGGTCTGACCGCCAATCGCCCCGTGTCACCACGCCCACGATCACGCCGTTGCTCGATGCCAGTGCTCCAAAACCGATGATCTGTCGATAGATCATGGCCTCCTCGAAGCCGTCATCTCCACCTTGACCGGACTGCCCCGGGCCACTTGCTTAGAGTGTTCTATCCCGACCAAGTTGTCTGGGTCTCCTGCCTGGACCTAATCGTCGTGCTCCACCTTGCACCATGTCTGCCCCGCACATTACCGTGCATTACTGGACGCCTTTTAGATGCACGCATGGGACACGTATGCCGCCACGCTCACTGACCGTGCCCATACACGTTGACGAGCTTCCTATGTCTCCGTCGAGATCTTCTACACCACCTCTAGATCCAATCCGAATCTTGCGCTCTTATACCACTTGTTGTGAAATTAGCCTCCATGGCGTCAAGCCATCCACTACTGCAGTTTGGCCCTCTGCTGAACGACCTCCACTGACGGGCACACACTGGCCCGTCGTTGGAGGGGCTCACCGCTGACGGACGCGTTTTCGCCCGTCAGCGGAGAAGATAGCCAGGCTGGACGTGAGGACCTCCACTGATGGGCCACTAAGTCGCCCGTCAGTGGAGATGCACCCAGGGTGCCAGAGATGACATGTTCTTTTCACTGACGGGTGGTACTTAAGTGCCCATCAGCGGAGAGGCAATGAACCACTGACCGGTGCACAGAACCACTGACGGGTGCTTTATATGCGACCGTCAGTGGTAACCTGGCTATATAAAACCAGAGGCGATGCTCGCTGCTAGCCAGTGCTCGCGTGCCCACTGGTCAGCAGCAAGCACCGCCGCCACCCCATATGCTGCTGCCGCCGCCGCCCCCCACCCACAAACACTCCCCTCTCCCCAACCCTCCTCCTCTCCCTCCTTTCGTCCCCCCCAAACTCAACAAGATCTCTCTAGATCTAGATCTTTTTTCTTCCCAAACCCTCCCCTTTCTTCACCTATTTCTAGATCTCTCTCTCTCCAACCCAACAAGATCTCTCATCTCTCCCTCCTCCTCTCACTCTCTCCATAGATCTCTCTTTCCTCCCCGGAGTTCCATTCACTCGCTGAAAAGATCGCTAGCGCTCGGTAATAATGCTCTCTTTGGATGAATGAGATACAAAAGTGTTCTTTTCATCTTGTATATATATTTGATGTGATTGCCGGCCATCGAGCCGAGACGACAGTTGCTATGTGATTTCCGGTCATTGAGTCGAGGCCTAGTGTTTTGTTCCTTTTCGTCGAACTGATTAGTTTCGTGTCGTAGGGATCGATTGATGGATCGCAGTTGGATGTACGACAACCAGACGACAGAGAGTTGGGCTACGGGTTTGAATGAGTTTCTTGATGTCACCGAGCGAGAAAAGGTGGCACGAAGATTTGTTGTCCGTGTCGTGATTGTAAAAATTTGGTAACGTTCGATACGAGAGGGAGGGTGACGGTACACCTGGCGCTTAAGGATTTCATGTCAGGTTATACACGTTGGATATGTCACGGTGAGGAGGAGGAAGATCAAGTGTTACAGCAAGATGCCGAACACAGAGAGGACGAAGAAGACGAGAGGAGTTTCGAATCTGGCACCGAAGAAGAAACAGGGAACAATTTGGCTAATATGGTGCAGGATGTTCATATGGTGGAGTAGGTGGTGATAGATCCTGAGGATGAAAGAGAGGCTGCTAAGTTGACGAGACTAGTTGAAGACTCGCAAACCCCGTTGTATACCAGTTGCGATCCAGAGCATATGTGTCTGTCGGTCACGCTGGAACTTCTAAGGATCAAGGCAGCCCATAATTGTCCGGACGAAGGCTTCGATGAGACATTGGCTTATCTTGCAAAAGTTTTTTCGAAAAACAACTTGTTGCCTATGAGCACCGATGAAGCCAAGAAAGTTATCTACCCTCTTGGATTGGACGTGCAGAGGTTCCATGCATGTCCGAATGACTGCTTTATTTACCGCAAGGAGCACGAGAAGCTGTACAAGTGTCCTACGTGCAACACATCCAAATTCAAGCGGGGTAGAAACCAAGCCGATGATGAGGATCCAGTGACGAGTGGCACTCCGGCAAAGGTTGTATGGTATCTTCCAGTCCTTCCCCGTTTGAAGCATTTATTCGCTAACAAGAAGGAGGTAAAGCTGATACATTGGCACGCCGAGGGGCAAAAAACTGATGATGGCGTGATGAGACACCCTGCCGATGCTTCGCAGTGGCGGGCAATCGACGCCCAGTACGATGATTTTGAAAAAGATCCGAGGAATATCAGGTTCGGTATGAGTATGGACAGAATCAATCCATTCGGCAACATGAGCAGCAGACATAGCACTTGGCCCATGGTTCTATGGATGTACAACCTTCCTCCATGGCTGTGCATGAAGCGAAAGTATATACACCTCTCTATTCTCATTCAAGGGCCGAAGCAACCTGGGAATGATCTGAACGTGTATAAATAATTGTTGTTCGAAGAACTAGCTACACTATGGGAACCAAGGGCCCAGGTCTGGGACGCTTACCAAGAGGAATATTTCAATCTGAAAGCGCTGTTGTTCACGACGGTCCAAGACTATCTCGCGTACGGATATCAAGACTGCCAGTGTGTTCATGGATACAAAGGATGTGTTAAGTGTTTGGAGTTTACAACAAGTTTACACTTAAAGGGCTCTAAAAAAAATTGTGTTCATGGGCCACCGAAGGTGGCTGAAACAGAATGACCCATGGAGGCAAGAGAAGGAATTGTTTGATAATACTGTTGAGATCCGTTCGGCGCCCCGGGAGAAGACCGGGGTAGAAATCTTTGACATCGTGAACACAATGCCCCCTGTTACGCCGGGTAAGACACAACCGCCTGTTCCCATGCAGGACGGCGTCTGGAAAAGGAAATCTGT
The DNA here is from genome assembly GCA_019208055.1 of Stipa capillata. Lineage (NCBI taxonomy): Eukaryota > Viridiplantae > Streptophyta > Magnoliopsida > Poales > Poaceae > Stipa > Stipa capillata. The sequence goes on from JAGXJF010004437.1 coordinate 74,320, forward strand.
ATTTTGGGATTTGCCTTATTGGAGATTTCTAAGCACACGTCACAGCATAGACAAAATATGGACCGAAGGCACAAGCTGACATGGAATTCTTGGATATAAGAAAGAAGCTGTGGGCAACCAAGCAAATGACCAAGTTGGGCACGGATGCAGTCAGAATCAAGACAGACTATCCCGCTGCTTGTTACACTCTGAGCAAAAAAGAGATCGTTAGCTTTTTGGAGTGCCTCCAAGGTATCAAAGTTTCTTCCGGTTACTCGGCAAACATCGGGAGAATAGTTGACATGAAGACTCGCCGAGTAATGGGTATGAAGTCTCATGATTGTCATGTTATGATCATGCAGATACTTCCTGTTGCAATTAGAGGTTTCATGGAGCTAGAGGTCCGCAAGACAATCTCGAATCTTTGTAACTTTTTCAACACGATATCTCAGAAGTCGATCTCGGTTACGCGTTGCCATAAACTGCAGGAGGAAATCATTGTCGTACTATGTGAACTTGAGATGTACTTCCCTCTGGCATTCTTTGATATCATGGTACATCTCATGATCCATATCATCCCGGAGATACTGGACCTAGGTCCCGTGTTCCTACACAACACGTACCCCTTGGAAAGGTACAATGGGGTTGTGAAGCGCTATGTTCGTAACAGGTCACAACCGGAAGGTGGCATCATCCAAGGCTATGTTGCCGAAGAGTATGTCGAGTTCTGCACGGATTACTTGGCTGATCAAAAGTCCATAGGTGTTCCTATTTCGCGCCACACGGGTAGGCTCGATGGTGAAGGCCATGCACGCAGATAAAAGCCTTTACATGTCTATAATTCAGTACCGAATAGATCAGATGACTACGACAGAGCACATCTCGTGGTGTTGCAACACCTGATTGTGGTGCATCCCTATCTTTGGATGCACATGGTAAAGGTAAAAAAAGAAAACCTGAAAAAGGGAGAAGCGTGGCTCTCAAAATTAAAGAGCACAATGCAAAGTTCGCAAACTGGCTAAAGAACTACTAGTATGAAAGGCCTCCGACAAATGATGAAGAAGAGAAGGTCAGAATGTTGTCACAAGAACCTGTGAGCAAGGTCCTGACATTTCAAGCCTATGATATCAACGGATACACATTCTATACGGAGGCTCAAGACAGGAAAAGTACGTATCAGAACAGTGGGGTGACGATGGAGGCTAAAATCGGTAACCGTAAGGACATATACTACAACGTTATCGAAGAGATTTGGGAACTGGACTACACCGTCACAAAGATCCCCATGTTTCGTGTCAGATGGGCGAAAAATGTCCATATCGACGATGACAAATTCACTACCGTGACTTTACCTCCCCTGACATCTATTGACTCAACACAAGTCAAAGCAATCAGTGCCAAAGATGAGCCATGGGTATTAGCTAAACAAATCTCGCAAGTCTTCTACATAAAAGACCCAAAGGCAAAGAAGTGCCATGTCGTTAGAAAAGGGAAAAGGAGTATTGTCGGAGTCGATGGTGTAGTTGACGAAGAGGACTATGACCAATTCGACGACCTGGACTCCAAGTCAGAAGCTGCTGATAAATGCCCTACCAAAAGGAGCAAAGCTACTAAGTATGTTGAGCCCTATATAAGATGCAGTCACGCCGAAGGACTAATGTATACCACCAAGAAAATCACTATTCATGAGAAGATTGTCGAAGACGACGAAACCTAGCGAGCTATGTGTGTATGTATAATAATGTCTTGGTTTGGATGATTTCATATTGTGTGTACCGTACGTGTGTACGTGTGTATGTGTAATATTATTGACTCGCGCTAAACGACAAACCCTAACCCACGCTAAACGACGACATAACCCTAAAACCTAACCCCAAAACCTAACCCAAAAACCCAAAAACCCAAAAACCCTAAAACCCTAAAACCCTAACATAACCCCAATCCTAAAACCCTAAAACTAAACAAAACCCACCCTCCACTGATGGGCGAAAACCAGGAGCCCGTCAGTGGTAACCCACCCTAACCCTAACGAACCTCCCCCTCCACTGACGGGCGACGTTAGGAGCCCATCAGTGAATATACCTCTCCACTGACGGGTGCATACCTCTCTATTGACGGGTGCATCTCCACTGACGGGCCGAAACTGGGCGCCCGTCAGTGGTAACCCACATCGTATATAAGCCACGCGTGGGACTTAGCGAAAATTACACCAAGTCCCGCGCGTTCATTCGAATCAGCAGTGAGACCCCTACGTTGCCCCAACGCCGCCAGGCTGCTCCGCCGCCCCCTCCAGCCCCGATGCCCCCGCCGCCCCCTCTGTCGCCCCCTTCGGCCCCGACGCCCCCCGCCGCCCCCTCTAGCCCCAAGTCGCGCCGCCGCCCACCCCCTCCGCCGCCCCCTCCGGCCCCGACTCCCCCGCCGCCCCCCCGCCGCCCCCTCCGGCCCCGACGCCCCTACAGTATGAAGATATATACCATGATTTTGTCAATAGATTAAACAACATTTTATGTGATTTGAGAATGCAAATTTTAAGTCTTATTCGGTTAGGATAGTACTGCGTGGCTAAACAAACTTTCATTTTAATTGCTTTTCTTAGTTATGTGAGAAAACAAGTTGGATTCTGAACGAAGAGTACTGAGTTATCATTATTCATAGAATGCTTGCTTTTTTTAAGCTTTCGTGTATCTTGGTACATTCGTGTACACTTATGGTTGCGATATGATCAAAACAAAATCTTCATTGCAAAGAAATGTATCAATGATAGTCAATTTTGTGACATACGGTCGATCCTAGTTTGGTATAGTCTTCTTAATTCATTATACCGGTTATCTCATTATACCGGTTATCTGCTTGGAAGTTCCTGAAATACTATGATATAGTTTTCTTAGCAGACATGCTAAAACTAGTAAGAATCTGAATCTATAACCAGTTGAACATAATGGTAGGAAAGTGGTATTGAATCAAAAGTTAGCTTAAGTATTTGTCATCTCACTTGAGTCGGTAACTATTTATATGAACTAAACAACCTTTGTCACTCTAATGGTTTTTACCATGCCCTAAAGGCGTTACTTAATCAATTTCAGCTCGGACTTCCAATGTATAAATTAGAGATATGGAACTAAGAGCTAAGATGTCGGGGTTCACATGAATGCCTCTCCTATTTAAATGCATGGGTTTGGTAGGGCATAAATCATCTTCCTCAAACCCTTTGTATTGCAGAGTTAAATCAAAACTTTGTCTTGTAAGGTAGTGCATTATGTATTAGGCCACCTTCGGCGCGCTTAAAAAACTCTAGGAAAGATGATGAGGCTTTAGAATTGACTCAAAACACTAGAGCATTCAAAGCTAGCATTAATGTTCGTACGATCGTCACATTGCTAGTTTGAGGTGACTTTAGGTGACATCACTTCTCACTTTTCTACATAGTTATCTTGTTGACTCTTTTACTCTACGTATGTCTTATTTGTATAAACACTTGAGCCAGAGCAATATGTATAAACCATATTCAATTAGCATCTTGCAATCTACACGGTGTTTCTTAGTACCGATTTATTGGTGTTGCTTTATCTTAAACATTTCTGCTTTTGTGATATAGGTACAAGGTATTGGTGTTTTTAGGAATTGACGAATCCCCGTATCCGTATCCGTGCGGCTTAGCGTCGGCCTACACCGAGAGCCCGTCCTCTGCACCGGCTGTCCCCCGTTTGCCTCCCTCTTCACTGCAGAAGGTATTTTTTTAATTTCTTTGAATGTTGTATGCTGAAATTATTGTATATGTGTGGTATTGAGAATGCTGAGATTGAGAAAGCTTGAGATATTTGTATATCATATGCTGAGATTGAGAATGCTGAAATTATGGTGTATATATGCAGGAATTATTGTATATGTGTGATATTTGTATATCATATGCTGGAATTGTTGTATATGTGTGATAATTTAACACTATTATGTTTGAAATTTATTCTCTTCATCAATTACGTGCCAGAACAGTTGAGAATAATGATATTAACAAATAAACAGAGCACAAAGAATTCATCTCAGTTCTAAAATGGCCGCCCGTACTCCTCCCGCTGGGTTGCCGACCCGAGAACTAGAGCCGTTAATGACAGCATGGCCCCCCTCGACGTGGTGGCACCGATCGACACCCCAACCCTGGAGACGCCCAAGCAAGTTGCCTCTGAGCCGGCCAAAGAACCTGCTCCGAGGCGGCCAAGGAACCTGCCCCCGAGCCAGCCAAGGAACATGCCCCCGAGGCGGCCGTCACAGCTGGCCAAGAGCAACCTACCTCGGACTCCAACTCCTCCAACGATGACTCTGGCTCCGAGTCAGGTTCTGAAGAGGACGAGGCGCCCGAGGAGGAAGTAGCGCCTATGGCCCCGACCAGGTCTCAGAAATGGAGAAAAGGCAACCAGTTTGCCGGACAAGACGTATATCATCACTCGAGTCGACGACATCAAAGATGTTCCAGCGAGTCCACATAAGGCCGCCCAGACCTTCAGCAATGCCTGCGTGTGCATAGTCCACGAACAAGTTAAGATCACATGCAAAGAGTTCAGCCATTTGACTAAGTCGACCAGAGATGCTCTCTTGAAGAAACTGTGGGACAAATACCAGATTCCTGCCGCCGACAAGGACAGAGTTGAAGTGCAAGCCCTTCGCATCATGGCTAGGGCTCTGAAGACTTGGCTCTACGACGCACAGAAAGTCCTGGACGACGATTGGGATACTAAAATTAGTGAAATATGGTCCAAGATACAAAAGGAAGACTGGGAGCAATTCATTGCTCAAATAAGGAGTCTAGAATTCCAGGAGAAGAGTCGCTGGGGGAAGGATCTTTGCTCCAACAACACATTAGACCACAAGCTCGGCAGCTGTGGATACCTAGGGAAGAGACCAAAGTGGGCCAGAGAGGACGTCAAACTAGCTGCGGCTGGGAAAGCACCTCCTTTCGCGCATCTCAGGCAGCCACGCGCCAGGGAGTACATGAGGGCGCACACAAGCTCTGACACTATGACAGGGTCACCAATTATAGAGTTTGAGGAACTCCAGGAGGTGGCCAACTGGCTAGTAACATCTCAACTCAGTGTCTTTTCTTACTTAATTACGTTGCATCCAAATACCTATCTTCTCATCAAGTAATATAACTTGCAGACAGACCTGAGCCAGTAGCCTGGAAGCTCACAGGACTCCGTCACGAGCAGCCCGAGGTGGAACGATGATCTGGCGAAGGCTCGATAGAAACCGGAGCATCGGGGCCGTGTAGTAGGTGTCGGGTATGGTGTTAAATGGGACAAAGTATTTCCCCGAAACCCCGAGGGTCGCCGCCGCCCAAGGAGAGACAGTCAGGAGTATATGGAAAATTTGCGGGAGCAAATGCGGGAGATTGCCGAGCAGACATGGGTACGTATGCAAGTGCTCGTAGTGCAAGGCTGTCCGACCATGCTTCCCGATAACCAGCCGTCTGGATGGAATAGCTGCGCATCCACCTCGGACGGCCGCCCCGACTCGCTGAATCTCGTCGACAGCATCACCGTAAGTTTTGTCCGCTAAAAGAGTCATTATAGTAACTCATTATTTCATTGTCCTGACTCCAATGAGGACAGCACATCTATCCCCTGTTTCACAGGAAGTCACTAGATGCACACTCACGGTGCAAATTCCTGGCATGAAGGTCAATGTTGCGCACGGCCAGGTTTTCCCAATGTCGGAGGGGGCAATCCTGCACTGTGTTCCTATGCGGGAGCACCATGCGAAGGTGCAGGTGGACCTCGTCCTCAATGACTACAGTGATGTGTTAGTCCCTGTCTCCCCTGAAGCAGAACTGACCAAGCTAGGGCAGTGCAAGAACTACTTCATCCAGTGGCCGAAGAGCCAAATTATTTTATCTACGGTGGCCTCTCCTAGCACGGCCCCCTCGTCCAACAACCCCTCTCCATCAATCGACCAATCTCCGTTGGGCCTCAGCCGAACACCTCCGTCGTTTAAAGACCTGGAAGACCATCTTGGAGCCAGTTTTGCAGTCCCCGGAGGCGCCGGAGGAACCCAACAACGATCCACCGGAAAGGCGCTCCAAGGCTCAAGGCGACCCGCTGGATCAACGCAGAGGGAAGATTATCTCTCCCACTACACTAGCTAGAACACTGGAAGCAGTGATGGCGGCAGGCAAAAGTCCTGAGCCGCTACACACGAGGAAGAAAAGCAAAAAGAGACGGGCCGGCACTGGCGAGAAGGGAAGAAAGGAGCAAAAGCAGATGAAGAAATCCTTATCCTTCTCAGCATCATCATCCAAATTATCTACACGGAGCATGGGTCTCTGGCGAGGGGTTTTCTATCTAGGTCAAGACTTGCTCCCACAGGATGAGTTGGACAATCTTTCGGAGGACATGAAGGCACTGCATGAAGATTACCTAAAGATGTCCAGAGATCCGCAAACATTTTGCCAATATTGGAAGGTCAAGGTGCCAAGAGATTACAATTTCTTCATGGAGAACGACCAAGACACCTTCGACATCAACTTTGAAGACCTCTTCAACATGTACAACCTCTATAGGCTCGACACCACGATGGTCAGGCTATGGGCTCTCTACCAAGCCCAAGAGTGCAGACGTCTACGTGACTCCAATATTGGAATAATCGATTCGGTATGCATGAACGAAGGCTATGCTGCGACCCCGGACGGTCGAGTCTTTCTGGAAGAATACCTTACGCATGCATTCATCATTCATAAGGACAAGGACTACCTACTAGCCTCCTACAACCCTCTGTAAGTCCTTTAACTTAGCACCGTGGGAATTTTTTTGTTTTTTACACACGTATCTCTGCCTGCTTACGTCCATTTGTTCACACTTACGCAGCGACTACTGGTCCTCATTGTGATCATTCCATGCTGGGCCAAGGCATTTTACCTTGACTCCGACGAGACCAAGAGATCGGACTTCAGCAATATCACTAATATTTTGGATACAGCTTTTTTCAAAGCCAAGTTCACGGGACATAGTAAAATACCTTCAAAAGCAACAAGAATGGTAACCAATACACCTTCCCTTCCAAAATTCAACCAGAAAATAGCGTGACATGTGGGTACTACACCTGTGCCCATATGGACTGCTAGGTCCGGTCAAAGAACAAGCATTGGAAAGATATGAAAGAACTGAAGGCTTGGTGTGAGCTAGGAATTCACTTGTATGACTGGTGTCAGGACTTTGCTCGCATCCAAAAAATCTTCGCCAAAGTCATCAACCTTGAAGTCATCAATCCAATGGGTGAATTCTACGTCGGCCCCCAATTTCCGAAGCCAAACTTAAGCGGGCATCGCTAGATTCATTGTTTCTGAAATTGATGAATAGTTACCACTATGTTCTTTCTACACTTAACAACTTTATTATGTCGCTCAACAAACATACTTGTTTTCTTTCATACTTGTGATCAATGGTTATGTGAACTGTTATGTGATTATGAATGTGTTATGTCAACTGTTATGTGATTACGAATGTGTTATGTGATTATGAGCTTTGACTATTGTTGACGAAAAGACTCTCGGACAGTAAACTTGGGCACCCCTGGTCGAAGGACCGAGGTGCTAAGAGGACGACTTGGGGAATGATGCCTTGCGACCACCAGAACTCCCCCAAAGTACCGTCGTAGATTAATATGGAAATTGCAAGGGAAAATAGAACTGGTCTTTTGTGAAGAGAGCTTGGATCCATATGGGGTGCCGTTTCACCCTTATATAGGCAAAACCGGCTCACAAGTGAATATACATCGCTGCCCCTAGGCAGATTACGGTTCTATCCTAGCTTGTATCACCGTACATTGGGCGAAACAGTATTCTCCTCCTCATCGCTACCTACTATATGTGCCGGCATATCCCTGATGCGCCTCGCCGGTACGGACCGCCACCGGGCTCGCCCCCTTTCCGGCGAGCTCGGCAGGGGATGGATTTCTTCGAGCTCGGGTGCCCTAGCGAGGTGCTGTTTAACCTTAGACCGAGCGCACATTGCCTACGCCTCGCCCCTGAGCGAGGCCAGCGTCGGCCAGGGCACCTCGCCGGACGTCTCTGGAACCTCAAACTAGGCGCGGACTGACTTGGCCTCGTCCTGGGAAAGAACCGTCCTCGGCCCTGCTCGGGGCAGGCGACGTGCCCCGACCTCGCCCAGTTACCGCGCTAGGAGGGGTCGACGGTCTGCCACCTCGTCCGGCCGTCTCGCCCGAGGACGATTTGCCCTGATCCTGTCCAAAACGTCTCGCTAGATATCCCTGTGAATCTAAAAGGGGTTCGAAGTGATTAGTGAAAGTAAAAGGAGAAAGTAAACGGGGGGTACCTCATCCGGGATGACGTAGACGGACTCCCCCAACAGTAGCCCCTTGCAGGCACGATCGACGAGAGGAGCAGTGTCGCTCGAGGCTGCATCTATCATTCCATGAGTGGGGGGACGGGAGTTCGGGACGAGGTGCCCCCATACTTCTGACTTCTTTCCCCCCAGGTCCGCTCGGAAATTCCACCTCCATTTTCGGCTCGTAACCGCCGATTCCGCTTCTCCCGCTAACGCCCGTTATGCCGCCTCGATCCAGGGACCGTCCCGGGGCCTATAAATACCCCTGGGCCTCCCCTTCACTTCGTACGCTTCTGACTGCCGCCCGCATCTCGCCGCTCCCCACGCCCAAACTCCATCGCCTCACACTCGGCTTCCACCCTTGGCACGATTTGCCGCTCGTCTTGGATCGCACTCAAACATCTTCAGGATGACTTGGCATTTGAGGAGGAAAGGAGAGCAACCATGGCGACCAGCAAGGTTGTGGCCGCCGCAAAGCAGAAAGGGAAGAAGGCAGCCAAGAAGGTCACCTACACGCGGTGGCTCGGAGTGACCCAGGCATCCGAGGCCACCTTGTCCCGCTTGCGTGACATGGGGTGCTTCCCTCTAGACTCGGACGAGCATGGACCCGTCCTCCCAAAGGAAGGGAGCATGCGAGCCATCCCACCCGAGGGGCACATCGTCGTCTTCACTGACCAGTTTAGGGCCGGCCTGACCTTCCCGGCCGCTCTGATTGTCCAGCTCATCCTCGACCACTTCGGTCTGGAGATCTCGGACCTCAACCCCACAGCGATCTCTCGCCTAGTCATCTTCGAGTGGGCGATGAAGACGATGAGGCTGGAGAGCACAGCGACCTGCTTCGCCATGTTCTACGAGCCCGTGATGACTATATCGGTTGTCCACAACGGTGCCCACTCCCTCATCGGGACGATCGGGTTCCGGGGTAACCACAGGACCGACGCCCCTACCCAGTGATGGCGCTGAAGAATAAATGGAAGAACTGGCGGAACGAGTGGTTCTTCTACCGGGTGGGAGACCTCGGCTTCTCTGGTGACAAGACTGCCCCCGAATACTGACTCGCCAGCTCGTCATCACCTCCACCGATATGGCGAGGCGCAATGCCTTAGGCGAGATGAGCCACCAGCTCTCGTTGCGATACTTGGTCGAGGAGTTCATCCTCCTGAGGTTTCCCCTGCTTGCCACCGGTTGGCGGATGAAATGCCTCCCTGTCAGTGAGGGGAGGCCCCTTGGCCCATGTGCCTTCTATGGGTACGAGCCCATGCCGGGATAAGATCTTCCCCGAGCAGAGAGGGAAGCGAACCTCCTCCTCGGCCGGTATCTGCCATCCGAGGTGAAGGCCATCTCGAAGATGATTGCAGGGCATCAGAATAGAGCCTGCAAACTCTTCGGGTGGGAGGCCCCTTCTCGCCCGGACATCGCTCTGGCCAGAGATGCCAAGGCAGGCGAGAAGAGGAAGCGTGTCGCCCCGCTCTCACAGAAGGGGAAGCAAAAGAGCATCGCCCAGGAGTTGGCGGATTGGGAGGACGACGCTGACAGCGATCACCGCGAGTCGTCTGCCCCGGGCGGGGCAAACACTGAAGACTCGGACGAGGAGGAGTCCGAGACGGGGTCACGCATCGGGAGCGATGAGCGACCACCCGCGAAGAAGCGGGGTGAGGCGGCTGTGAAGCCCGGACCAGGCATGGGCAAGGGGCCGATGGACAACCTGTATGCGACGATTCACTCGACGGCCATGGCTCAGGAGAGGTTTTCTTGGGAGTCGTCTTCCTCATCCTCGTCCGATGTGAACATCGACGAGATGGTCAACATCATTGGGGAGGATGTCATGGGCGAAAGTCTCCGGAAGGGTGCTCTGGCTACCGAGGCGACTCCACCCCCCGAGGCCACTCGTCCAGGCGGAGTCTCGTCCGAGGGAGATGCAGCGCTGGTGCAGCGCCCCCCTTCGCCCGCGCCAGCCACGGGGGAGCCCTCGCCTCGCCCCGCGGGTGCGCGAGCGTCGGGCGGTGATGTCGCGCCAAGATGTTCCCATCCCCAAGCTGCGACCGCGGAGAGGGTCCTCGCCCCTCGGGTGCGCTGGTGACGATCCTACCCTCCTCCTCGACCCCGAAGGACAAGTCCAAGGGTCAGGGCTCCCTCGACTCAACCCTCCAGCCTCCTCGCCCCTGAATGATGCTCTCCGGACGACTCGGCCCGGACCTTCTCGCCGCCTCACCATTGGAGTTCAAGCTCGTGAGCCACCCCGAGGCGAGGCTATCCAAGGAGGACGTGGCGTCGAGCTTCGCCGGGATGACGGGCTCCCAAGTCGGAATGGCTGCTCGAGCCACTGCATTGAAGGTAATCCCAACTTGTCTTTTCGTCCTACTGTCCATAGCTTACTGACACATCTTCTGTTTCAGTGCATGCTCTTCGCGGAGAGGCTTTCTCTCCTGGAGGCACACACAGCTGACGTCGAGGGGCCGTTGGCTGAGGAGCAGGCTCGCACTGCCGACGTTTTGGAGGTCCTCAACGGCGAGGCGAAGAAGACGGCCAAGCTCTCTGCGCGCCTTAAGGACAAGACCTTCGAGGTGGAAGTCCTCAAGGCCAAACTCGAGGCGGAGGAGACTCACGCCACCCGTGCCAAAGAGGAGCTCGCTGCCGAGAGGGAGAGGCCCGAGGCGGTGAGAAAATGAGCCGCCGAGGCGGTGGAGGCACTCTCCTCTGAGCGAGAGAAGGCCGAGGCTATGGCGACATTGCTCGCCACAGAGGAGAGCAAGTCCGCCTTGGCCCAGAAATAGGTTGCCAAGCTCCAAGACGACCTCTCGCTGGTGCATGAGAGGCTTGGGTGTTTTGCTGATCGAGACACCAAGGCCTACAGGCTCATCTCGCCCTTGTGCCATGCGGCGGGCTTGGCGGCCGAAGCAGTTGGGCTTAACGTCAGTGCCTTCGACTCTTCTGATCCAGAGATGACGGTCGTGGACGGCATCAAGTGGGCGACTTGGGTCTGTGCTGATGTCCACCTCGCCAGCTTCGTCTTTGCCCAGGACAATGCCCGAGCCTCCGCAGAGCTCGCGCTCGGCTGCTCCTACCTAGCAACCCGCTCTGAGCCATCGGTCTTCTCGGCCCTGGGCTACGTCGCCCCGAAGACTTCCGAGGTGGTCACGGTCCGAGAAAGGTTCAAAGGCGAAGCCGACGCCTTCATGACTTCAGTCTGGAGCTCTTGGAAGAAAGGGCTGAAGTACATCGAGGGTATCCAGAAGTCCCGGAAGAAGTCAGCCACCGGAGGAAGCTCAAAGAGTACCGAAGGCACTTCGGGAGGGGGCCCCGCCGCGTCGTCCCAGCAGCCAAAGGTTTAAAGCCCGTCCCGGCCACCAGCCTTATAATTTTTTGAAGTTTTGCCCCATCGTCGTTGCGTCGATGTAATCTCGCCGCATGTGGCCTTTTGTGAACCCGACTCGTGGTGCGACATTATGCTTTGATTTATGTTAAAAGGTTGCGGTGTTCATCTTTTATCGTGCTTATTTACAGAGAACACCTTCACAATATAAGTCCCCCACCGGGCGGCGTGGGTCTTGTCCCCTTGTGGCCATGTTGCACAAGCATCGCTCGCCCGGCCTGCCAATTGTGCCCAGGGAGTGTTGTGCAATTGGGGGGAAAGTTGAGGAAGACATCGTCCCGTCGGCGGTTGGAGCTCACGGGGGCGACCTGTTCGTCGCGGTTGGCGAGGAGATTGCAAAAGACGTCCTCCCGGTGACGGCCCAGGGCAGTGGGAGCGACTTATTCCTCCTGGCCCTTGCCGCCGACTTGGCCGACGACGCCGAGACCTAGGAGCTTTAGTCAATTGGCTTCCCCATGTTGTCCGATGTAGCTCGCGTGTCCCAGAATCTGGGACTTAGTTAATTTTATCGTCGCGTCGATTGCAATTGTTGTAACTTAGCTTGGGGGCACTACCCTCCTCCCACCAAAATAATCGGCGACCACGAATACTACGAAGTATTCGTGGTCACCCTGGTCTATCTGTAAATGTGTGCATTTGAAAACCTGATTCGTTTGTTCTAAACTGCGTTACCTCTTAGCTGCTCTTTCCTTGGGTCTGGTGAGCGATGTCTGATCTCAATCGTGGGCAAAGCTACGCAAGGTACGGCACGTGGGACGAGGTCAGGTCGCGTGATGCTAGGCGTTGTTCATCGCCCTTAGAGGAGCGGCGTCTAGCCGAGCTGCCACCTAAGACGGGATCATGTTGGAGTTCATCGTCCTTAGGGGAGCGTGTCGGGCCGAGCTGCCACCTAAGACGGGATCGTGTTGGGGTTCATCGTCCTTAGGGGAGCGGCGTCGGGCCGAGCTGCCACCTAAGACGGGATCGTAGCACACATCACCCTGGTTGACGGGTCATATCGTGGCTAAGACTTGCTCATCGTCCTTAGGGGAGCGGCGTCGGGCCGAGTTGCCACCTAAGACGGGACTGTAGCGCACGTCGCCCTGGTTGACGGGTCATATCGTGGCTAAGATTTGCTCATCGTCCTTAGGGGAGTGGCGTCGGGCCGAGCTGCCACCTAAGGCGGGACTGTAGCGCATGTCGCCCCTGGTTGATGGGTCATATCGTGGCTAAGACTTGCTCATCATCCTTAGGGGAGCGGTGTCAGGCTGAGCTGCCACCTAAGACGGGATTGCCTTGTTCATCATCCTTAGGGGAGCGGCGTCGGGCCGAGCTGCCACCTAAGACGGGATTTCTTGTTCATCGTCCTTAGGGGAGCGGCGTTGGGCCGAGCTGCCACCTAAGATGGGATCGAGGTACGCATTTATAGTAGGGCTTTCGACGAGCGAACCGATACTGCATTCAGATAGTTAAATGTTTTTCAACAAAGGTAAGTGACTATTACAAGGATGAGGTCCTGTCAAGCTGGCGTAGCAGCTGTCGGTGACGTGTTGCCAAGTGTTGCGGTATGATTATATGTAGTACTTCCTGAGGTTGTCGCTATTCCAGCTGTGCTTGAGGACGACGCCGTCGAGATCCCATAGGCGAAACGACGATGGACGGGACAAACTGATGACTTCGTATGGACCTTCTCACTTGGAATTGAGCTTGCCATCGGCCTCGAGGTTGAGCTTCTTGTTGAGTACCAGGTCGCCCACCACTATGGGCCGCGGCTTCACCGTCTTGTTGTAGTACTTAGCGGTTGCAGCCTGGTACCGATCGATGTGTAGAAATGCGTCCTATCACACCTCGTCGAGCCCCTCGAGCGATGTCAGGTGGTTGGCGCCGTCCGGTTGCTCGGTGATGCGCAGGGATTCAAACTCTACCTTGATTGGAGTGACAGCCTCCTCACCGAATAATAGCTTGAATGGAGTGTACCCCGTCGCCCGGGCTGACCGAGGTGCGGGATGACCATAGCACGCTCGGGAGCTCGTCCGCCCATTTCCCTACAGGAAGCTCAAACATGCGTGTCCGTAAGCCTGAAAGAATAATGCCCCTGGTGTATTTCCTTGAGCAGGCCCTTGCCCTCCTCCGTTGAGACACACTTCAGGAATGGTGCGCACACACCCCGCTTGTAGAGAGACCCTTTATGAATGATGAAGCTCCGGGCGCGTGCTGTTAGCCGACGTGCCTCGACTGGGTCCTCGGGCTCTTTCTCTGTCGAGAGGTATTCTTCGATATGGGTCCTCTAGTCCTCCAGTGAGATGGCGCAGACGTCGGCCAGCCCCTCAGTCGAGGCGGTGGATAGGGTCTCGCTAAATGTCCCAGGGGGCGGAGTGGTTCCACCGCTCGCCGCTAGGGCGAGGAGGTTGGCCTCGGCGTTGTCTCTGCGCGGGATACTTTGGACGGTAATCCCCTTGAAGTGCTTCTCCACGGCTCTCACCGCTACCAGATACTTAGCCATCTCTGGGTCTTTTGCCTGATAGTCTTTGCTGACTTGCCCGGCGACCAGCTGTGAATCACTCTTGACTAGGAGCCTGCGTGCCCCGGCCACGCGTGCCTTGCGAAGCCTAAGCAGAAGCGCTTCGTACTCGGCGACGTCGTTCGTTGTCTTGAAGTTCAGTCGGACCGAGTACGAAATCTTGACTCCCGCCGGGGACACCAGGACTGCACCAACCCCGGCTCCTTCTGCACACCAGGAACCGTCAACATGGAGAGTCCAAGTCGGGTCTTCTATGTTCTATGCGAGGTCTGGCCGGGGTACCCACTCCCCAACAAAGTCGGCCAGCACCTGCGACTTGATGGTAGTCCTGGGGAGAAACTCGACTGCGAACGGAGCAATCTCGGCTGCCCATTTGCTGACTCGGCCCGTGGCTTCTCGGTTGCGGAACATCTCGCCTATCGGGGAAGAAGTTGGGACCCATATCGGATAAGCCAAGAAGTAGTGGCGGAGCTTCCTAGACGCCATGACGAGGGCATATGCCAGCTTCTCAAGCTCTGTGTACCGTATTTTCACCCCTTGCAATGACTCGAAGACGTAGTAAACTGGGTTCTGGGTTCGGCCCTGCTCCTTGACGAGAACGGCGCTGACGGCCGAGGTTGTGGCGGCGAGGTACAGTAGGAGAATGTCTCCGGGCGATGAACTCTGAAGGAGCGGGGGCGAGGTGAGATACCTCTTCAGGGCCTCGAAGGCTGACTGGCACTTCTCGGTCCACTCAAACTTTCTGGTGCCTCGCAGGACTTTGAAGAACGGGAGCCCCTTCTCGGTCGATCGGGACACGAATTGGCCCAGGGACGCGAGTCGGCCCGCCAGCCTCTGTACTTGCTTAGTTGTAGCGAGCGGCTGCATGCTGAGAATTGCGTCGATCTTCTTTGGGTTGGCCTCGATTCCCCTTTTTGAGACGAGGAAGCCCAGGAGCTTTCCAGCGCGCACGCCGAAGATGCACTTCTCCGCGTTTAGCCTCATATCAGATCGCCAGAGGTTGGAGAAGGTTTCTTGTATGTCGGCCGCGTGAGTCCAGGTGAGGACGCTTTTGATGACGATGTCGTCCACGTATGCCTCTACGTTCCTGCCGACTTGATCACTGAAAGTTTTGCCGATAGTCGGGTGAATGTCGCCCCCCGCGTTCTTGAGGCCGAACTGCATCCGAACGTAGCAGAACATCCCACACGGGGTGATGAAGCTGGTCTTCTCCTCGTCCTCCTCGGCCATCCACACCTGATGGTATCCCGAGTATGCGTCCAAGAAGCTCATGAGGTCACAGCCGGAGGTGGCGTCAACCAGCTGGTCGATGCGAGGGAGGGGGAAGTCGTCCTTCAGGCACGCCTTGTTGAGATCGGTGTAGTCCATGCACATTCGCCATTGCCCGTTCACCTTCTTGACGAGGACCGGGTTCGCCAGCCACTCCGGGTGCAAGACCTCATGGATGACCCCGGCCTTGAGCAGCTTGGCGACTTGCTCGCGGGCCGCGACTTGCCGATCAGTCGACATCTTCCTCAGGCGCTGCTTGACGGAGCGAGCCCCTGGCACGACCATCAGCTTGTGCTCAATTATGCTTCGAGGCACACCCAGCAAGTCCTCGGGCCCCCATGCAAAGATGTCGCTGTTGGCTCGCAAGGTCAGCAGAAGTGCCTCCTCCACCTCGGGAGGGAGGTCCGCCCTGATCAGAACAGTCTTGTGTGGCTCATCCTCTGATAACACAGCTGATCGGGTTTCTCCATCCGGGCTGGGCTTGGGGATCCACCATCCCGTGGTGGCCGACATGAACTGATCGCCGGAAATGTCGATGCCGAGGACCTCGGCCCCCCCTCCCCGGCGAGGCTACAGTACTGCCGGAGGAGGCGGGACAAGCTGCCTCGACTGAGTCGAGGGACGACGTCTTGGATGTATCTTATGGCCGAGGTTGTGGTTTCTTCGATGCGGCGAGATAGGCCCTGGTCACCATACACTGTTATAACTCCTGCGAGGGCGGGGACCTTCATGCACAAGTAGGCATGATGAGGCACCGCGCTAAACTTGTTGAGCGCCATTCTCCCGAGTATCACATTGTACTGGTAGGGCATGTCGACGACGTCAAACAACAAGTTCTCAGCACGCTCGCCCACTTTGTTCTGGAACTTGACCGGGAGCTCGATTTGGCCAATGGCCCTGATTGGCTCGCCGCCAAATCCGAGGAGCGGGACACCTGGAATACCCATTTCGTCCAGGGTAGAGGCGAACAGGATGTCGGCCGAGTTTCCGCCATCCACGAACACACGCCGCACCTCGACGTCTGAGACGACTGCCAAGATGACCAGGGCGCCGTGGTGCGGGAGGACGATGCCCGCGGCATCTTCTGGGCCGAAGGTGACCGGGGTGTTTGTCCAGGAGGGAAGCTCGGTCGGGGGGTACGCCCCGATATGCTGAACTCGACGGACGTACTCCTTGCGCTGGCGCTTTGATGGGAAGGTGTGGGTGCTCCCCCCGTGATGGCGTGGATGACGCACCGCGACCCCTGCCCACCGGCAAGTGGACCTTGCCACGGAGGCGGCGGGGGGAGCTCCATGGGAGCCTCGTCCCGGGGCTCCTGCGCGCGCCGTCCCTGGCCTGTCGGAGGGGGCTGGTAGGGACGGCAAGCTCGGGCGACGACTTCGCACTCGGCCGTCGAGTGCGAGTAGGACTTGTGTAGCTCACAATACTTCCAGTTGGGGCCCCTCGGCCGAGGTGCCTCCCGCTGGTGCTGACCCGCTCCGCCTCGGTGCTAGGCCTGCCAGATGTAGGGTTCCCTCCCATGCTGCCGCGGAGGCTCGCGGGGCGGGGGACCCTGACGCGGCAGATCTCAGGCGGCCTGTTGCCCCTGCGTCTAGCGAGGTCCCCGAGGTCGCCCGTGCCCCTCCTCGTACTCGTCTTGCTGCACCCCACGCCGATCCTCCTCAGACACGTGGTGCACACCATGACGCCTTGAACGTCGCCCCTCCGCCTTCTCAATCCCCGCGTATACTTGAGATGCCCTGGCCTCCTCCCTTCGCAATATTTGCCCTTCTTCCACTCGGGTGTAGACCTCCATGATATCATACAGCTGCTCGACACGGCTCGGCCGCTTCCTTTCCAGTTTGTCGGCCAAGACTTCATTGCTGATACCTTGCCGCGTAGCCTCGCATATGGTCTGCTCGGAGACACCCTTCACTTGGCACTGCACTTCGAAGAATTGGAGTTGAAAAGCTCGGATGGTCTCGCCCGGACGCTGTCGGAGGTTGCTGAGGTCCGTTGAGGTCATCTCCTTATTGCGGCACCCCTGAAAGTGCTCATGCAGCTTGTCCTGCAACTGCTCCCAAGAGTATATCGTGCGAGGCTCAAGGCCGAGGTACCACACCTGGGCGATGCCTGTGAGAGCGAGAAGCAAGCTGTCACACCCCGTCTTCCGTAAACTCGCCTACCGGCATAACCGCATATGTGATAGGCATGATTTAAACCTAACACACATCCGACATATACAACCCTGTCACTCACGCACCTCCCCCGACTAAACCCTAATCCGAGTAAACCCTAACACCGCACATACGCAGTAAACCTTAAACTGCTTACGGCACCTCATCACGGAGTACACCAGAGTGAAGGGGAGAGAATCCATGAGACCTACCATAACCCCCTCCACCTTGCCGTACCCTGGAACCCTAGCCCCTCGGCCCAATTTTCCCCTTCAGATTTAATTCCTATTTCCGACAAAAACCCTAACCGGGGAACCTAACACTCCTCAACCTTTCCATAAATCCCGAGAGTAATCGTGGGACACCCTAGCAGCATTCTTAACACGAGTATAACATAAAATAATAATGCTTAGTACAAAAATATCCGCAGACATAATTAATAAACGCGGGGAATAAAGGAACATTACACAGTAACCCATAGTTACACATTTCCAAAAATTTTGGATAAATTACACAACAGTCTCCACCATTCCAGGAATCCCATTACACAAAAATATGGACACTATATGTTCAAAAATCAGGATTGGCAGCCATCGAACACGTTGACCGAATAAACTCTCCGCATGAAATGACAAGTAATCTTTCCAATGACCAGACACCAAACCAAGCACAGAACTACTCCTCTGTACCCTAGCATGTCCAGCGCTGCAACCCCTCTAATCTCTCACGTCCCATCACCTCCAGTTGGAGTTCATGCCATGCCAAGCACTAACAGCCAGATATTGCACCTCCCACGGTACAAGCAAGTTCCCCAATGCTACTATAGCTCCCGAACACCTAAACCAGCAGCCCTGACACCCTGGACACACCCACAAGCCCTCAAGCACTCCGAGACACGCCGATGCCGCTCGGCATGCGCGTGGCCGCGCTCTGGCACTGCTCCAATGCCAGCCTCCCGTGGCAAGGCCGCGCCGCCCGCCGCCATTTGCGTCGTCCAGCTCGCCGGGAACTCCGGTCGGCGCGCCACCTCCTTGCCTTGAACCGTCCCGTCACTCCCGTCTAGCACACCGTCTCTGTTCACCCTCGGGAGAGCTTCTCGTCGCAAGTTTTGGCATAGCACCCGCGCCGAACACCCACACCGCCCGTCGACTCACCGCACGCACATCTGCTCAAAGCCGCGCCGCTCGCCGTCGTGGTTTCTCCTGAGCCCGCTGCCGCGCCCCAGGTGCCCTCCTCCTTTTCCTGTAGCCTCGGCCACGCTGTCGCCGCAGCTCGGACTCATCCCATCGCTGATGAACAGCCGCCGCCAGCTCACCTCGTCAGTTCCCTATAAAGAGGCAGCCCCGAGCTCCTCCCTCCACCAAGCTAACACCTCCACCCCCCCAGCTTGAACAGCCGCCCAACCTCCCCTATTCCCCCTCTCCCCATCAGCCGCAGCCGAGCCTATCGAGCTCCCCTTCCTCGGAATGAGCCCGCACCTCCCTGACCTGCGCCGAACCGAGCCACCAACCCAATCGAGCTCCAGCAGCTGAGATCTGGCCATCACCTCCACACCCACCCTCCTTTCTCACCTCCGCCACCTATCCTCCGAGAGGAATTCCAGAGAGCTGCCGCCACCGGGTTCCTTTGTCTAAGCGGCGGAGGGGAATTTGGGAGAAGGTTGCCGAGCACCAACCGGGGCAGGTCAGAGGCGTGAGCACCCGGCCCGTGGGGCCACGGGTAAGTACCCGGTTGCCTGTCCAGTGAAGGCGCCCTTTGGGCTTTCCGCCTCCACTACTAGGAGATGTACACAGCCTATGAAGAAAGCGTAAAGGCAATACAAACCGGTTTCCTTTATATTTTAGGCTCACTGGTTCACCCGATTGAAGTCTTTTCGAATTAATTTTTGCATATGCAATTCTAGTTCTGGAAACTACAGAAGATACCCTAGCTTTTGTATTCACAAAGTTTCAAAGTTTGAATTAGTTTCAGAGCTCTAACAGGAGGATTTAAGTTAGGGCATCATTTGATCTTTTTTAAAATCCACACATACAATACATACGTGATTTCCAGAGTAACCAAAATAAATTTTTACACTACCAATACCTTAACAGAGTTCTAACATCCATGAATTCATGGGAGCAATAACCTTGAACATGCAACCCTAGTAACACAAGTTCCTACCCGATTAAAAAACGTCATTTCATGTGATCTTCATGCATGTCCTTGGATTTTATTTGAAGTTTCATCGCTTGCTTCTTATTCGCCGATCCTTCTCGACGTATAGTTAACGGAGTGCCGTACGTGCCGCGAGAGGATCCGACGTCACCTTCACGCCAAGAACAGGAACAGGACCCGGAACTACCAGGCAAGCTTTCCCCGCCTTGAACATATTGAATCCTATATTTGTTAAACTTAATTATCTTGTTTGCAAATATTGCATGCTATTTCAGTATACCGGAATTTTATGCTAGTGAAGTTACGTCCAGTAATTGCATGTGCCGTAGGGTTGGAACCCGTCCCTTGTAACCCTAGGTCTAATTAGTCGGTCACGATCGACCGGCAAGGTAGTAGGAGTATAAGCGGTAGCTGCGCTTAGACCTGCCCTAGTTAAAACAAGTTTTTAATGAGTGCGTGGGGTATGGGATGAAAACCCTCGGCTTGTTTATACACGCCGGGGAAATCTTTTAAAAAGGAAACATTTGTGAAAATTCCACATGAAATGATGAAGGACTTTGGATTCGGGCGGGAATGCTAAGGGTGTTATGAGGAGGTAGAGTAGCCGGTTGCTACTTGCAGAAGGAATGGTCGGGTAGCCGGTCGCTACCCGTGAAGTTGGTTTGTTATGGAGTCCCGCTCGAATCGGTTAAGGACCGAACCTAAGTGCCGCTGAATCAGTTCCCCCACCGTACGTCCACATGTCCTTTGTGGGAAGGACTGGACCTGGTACCCCGTCTAATGCCGGAGCCCGGAACCGTGGGAAGATAGGGAGAAGTGCTAGTGGATCCGGAATCCCTAGAGGATCTCCACGGGACTGCGTAGGGGGAAAGCTCTTCATGAGTCTCACCGTGTCGTGGGGGTAAAGCTCAGGAGAGTCCTACAAGGTACGTGGAACATGGTCCGACACAATGGGGGAGAGTCCCCATTTTTGTCATCCGAGATGCAAAAGGTTGGGTAACCCTCCTAGCGAGTCCGGCTCTAGTGTGAACACGGGAGAAAGGTCTCGTTGTAATAGCCCTGCCAATGCACCTCCTGAGGTGTATCGTTAGCGCTCGGCAATAAGGGTGAACTACATCTTGTGGGTAAAGCCGTACAACCTCTGCAGAGTGTTTAAAAACTATTCGAATAGCCACGTCCTCGGTCATGGACATGAACTGGTAAGGCCACACACTGGTTAGATTATGTTTTGATTGTGAAAGCTGGGAACTGGGATTAAGGACGTGGGCATGATGTGTCCACAGGGTGCAATTTACGCTACCCGGATTGGTAGCTAGGAATTGCTGAAGAAAAGGCTAGCTACACTGCCGGGGTAGTGTGAGCGGAAGCCGAAAGGATAAGCGGTGATGAGCAGGGCTATCCCGCGAAGGAAATAAAAGAGAGGTAGCAGGGACTACCCCGGATGATGATGTGTTTCATTGTGATTTTCTTTTCACACATTCGCTTTAAATCTACTATTGTTATTTAAAATAAAGACTTACATTTCCGCACAACATGCAACCTAGGTTAGAGCTCCCCCTTTGAAATATTCCTTTGCATGAATTATGCCGTAATATTCCCCGGAGGGAAAAGCTTGCGAGTACATTCAATGTACTCACCTGGCTTGTTGATTTGGCCAGATGAAGAAGAAGAGTGGTGCTCTGAGGACGATGTCAGCGACCACGAGGGCTAGGACGTTCTCCCCAGTCAGTTGCCTGTGGATGGGCATATTGATGGGTCAATAATCGCGCTTTGCTACTTTCCGCTGCTACTTTTATCCAGCCAATCGGCTATGTTATTGAATAAAGACCATAATGGCATATTTATGTAAAATACTCGGTATTGTATGTGAATGCTATCAAGTTCTTGTGTGTACCGACTACTGATCCAGGGATCGGTACAGTAAACACGGGAGGCGTTTCCGGCCCTAAAACCGGGTACGCCACACAAGCTCATCGCCATTATGGCCTTGCCACCTCCTGACACCATCACCGCCGCCTCGTACACCCTTGTATAAAGAACCGGGTCCGTCGTACCCGCATACTTTGGTAGATCGGCAGGGTGAAACTTGGGCGGGAACGGAACCGCCATGAGCCTTGGGCTCAGTGGGCTTGCCATGCTAGTGAGGTCGATAATCTCCAGGTTGCGGGCGACATGCGCTTGTCGTTGGCCGACGTGCGCTTTGCCCGGACGCTGCTCGGCATGCTGGCTCCCCTGATGACTCGGTCCGCTTTCACAGTTGCGGATTGCTTCTCGGGCATCTTGCTGATTCTGCAGTATACTCGTCCTGAGGCGCGCCGCCTCGAGGTCCGCCTCGCCCATATATGCCGCCGCCCACGCCCACGCCTTGTTCAAGTCTCGAAGAAGAGCCTCGACAGCCGGGACGGGGACGTGTGTCTCCGCATGCGCAGTGGAGTGATCCTCGGCCAACTAGCGACGCAGTTCCTTCGCCGCCTGAGCTTCCAACGAGGGCGGTGGAGTCACCGACGCTCGTGTCGCCTTGAGCTGCACCCGATACAGGTCGGCCACCTGTTGAGTCTGAGCGTTTCCCTTTAGCGCCTCCAATTCCGCCGCCTGAAGATGCGCCTGCAGAACCTCTGACCTCTTCGTCACCTCCTTGGCCTGTCGCCGAAGATCTTCCACCTCGTCCTCCCGGCTCCGCGTACCCATCATGGCCTCGGCCCCCGATGGCGCCTGCGCCCCGGAGGCCCGGGCTGCAGCTTGGGATCCTCCATCCCCTGTGACGCCGGGGCCGTGCTCGCCCGGGCGATCGAGCCCCACCGGCGCAGCCCTCGTCGCCTCTAGTGCAGCCGTGTTCATCTCGCCTTCCGCTGGGGAGGAAGGGAGCTAAACCCCGGGTCCTCCGCTCGCCGCCGCCTTCCGCCTGGTTCCCGCCGTTGCCCTCTTCGGCCGAGGTGCCATGGTGTAGCCCTGGGTTAGAAGTACGTCGCCCCTTCGGTCCCCACGGTCGGCACCAACTGTCGATGAAATGACTCTCGGACAGTAAACTTGGGCACCCCGGGTCGAAGGACTGATGTGCTAAGAGGACGACTTGGGGAACGATGCCTTGTACCACCAGAACTCCCCCAAAGCACCGCCGTAGATTAATATGGAAATTGCAAGGGAAAATAGAACTGGTCTTTTGTGAAGAGATCTTGGATCCATATGGGGTGCCGTTTCGCCCTTATATAGGCAAAACCGGCTCACAAGTGAATATACATCGCTGCACCTAGGCAGATTACGGTTCTATCCTAGCTTGTATCACCGTACATCGGGTGAAACAGTATTCTCCTCCTCACCGCTACCTACTATATGTGCCGGCATATCCCTGATGCGCCTCGCCGGTACGGACCGCCACCGGGCTCACCCCCTTTCCGGCAAGCTCGGCAGGGGACGGATTTCTTCGAGCTCGGGTGCCCTGGCGAGGTGCTGTCTTAACCTCGGACCGGGCACGCATTGTCTATGCCTCGCCCCTGAGCGAGGCCGGCGTCGGCCAGGGCACCTCGCCGGACGTCTCTGGAACCTCAGACTGGGCGCGGACCGACTTGGCCTCGTCCTGGGAAAGAACCGTCCTCGGCCCTGCTAGGGGCAGGCAACATGCCCCGACCTCGCCCAGTTACCGCGCTAGGAGGGGTCGACAGTCTGCCACCTCGTCCGACCGTCTCGCCCGAGGACGACTTGCCCTGATCCTGTCCGGAACGTCTCGCTAGATATCCCTGTGAATCTAAAAGGGGTTCGAAGTGATTAGTGAAAGTAAAAGGAGAAAGTAAACGGGGGGTACCTCGTCCGGGACGACGTAGACGGACTCCCCCAACAACTTTGTGCTGAATATATTTGTGAAATTTGTGAAAAATGCACAATGGCCATACTACTGATGGACCCTTATAAAATGCCCGTCAGTGAACTGCGCAACCACTGACGGGCACTCACCAGGGACCTGTCAGTGGTGATACCTCCAGGGCGAGCCACAGCCCGCCCTGGAGGGGTTTCCGCTGACGGGCAAATTGGGCCCGTCACTAGTCACATACACTACTGACGGGCGGTCCGCCCGTCAGTGGAGGGCACCCCTCCACTGACATTCCCAGGCTGACGGGCCCCCAAACCGTCAGTAGAGGGTGTTAACTGCCTGTCAGTAAAGCCCATTCTGCAGTAGTGATCCCTAACTTTCACGACTAATACCATGGCCGCTTAGTTCCACTAGTTGCAATACCGAGGTCGTGCAACGTAGAATCTACTAAGGTTACATGCAAGAAGAAGATGACACCGATGTTTGCTGACGAGGTTCAGCCAAAGCCTACATCCCCAAGAGCCGACTGTAGGTGCTCCTCCCTTCATATATTAGACATATATGTACATCACCCGTCTGCCACGGGCGTTCCACCGAGTATCCACGATGATTCCGAGGTTTCCGCCTGTTTTCCTGTTTAGACCGGTCAGACCGCTCTTCAGACTGACCTCCAGACCGTCCCTCTGACCACCCTTTAGGCCGACCCTCCACTAAAACTCGGATTTGGCTTGGTTACAATATGTGGTGTCCCCCTCCTTATATAGGAGGCGTAGAATATTAGACTCCAAGTTGAACTCTACCCGTATCCTACTAGGACTCTCCGTAGTACTCTATTACAATATTATGCCTTCTCTAAGTCCAACTTGTAATATACTTGTACATATATCCGACACAATCTCAACAAGCAACGAGTGAAGTTGGGCCTGTATTCATCCCGACCTCGACATATGATATGGAACAACTTGCGGATTAGATGTGATGGCGTCAAAATATTTTAGGTCCAACGACGCACATTGACATATTAAGCCAGCATGGCGCACCCACCGGTAGTTATTCGATGTAAGTAAAAAAAGAGGGGAGAACAAATTTCTACGGCCGGCACCGGTTGCAGGAAAAGTTATATGGCACCACGTCGAGTCTCGAAAAGTTATTTGGACACTTTGGAAAAATAAGAGAAAAAAATCGTATATCTATATTGTGGGATGAGTTAGGGAGCTGCAGATATCTAGACAAAAATATGTCTATTCGTGTGGTGTAAAAAAAACACAAATAAAAAGAGAGGCCTAAACAGCATTGACGAGCCTAAACATTTTTTGTATAGCATGCAAATGAGCATATTGTTGGCTGAAAATTGGCAAGTTCACGCTTGGTCTCACAATACACATATATGAATTTTTTTTAGACCTTTTTGAAGTGTGTAGCATATAATTCCGATGCTGGTGCCATATAAGTCTATACGGCACCAATGCCTCGATCGATTAGAGCAGGAGGGTGGTTAATTGTGTATATTCATGTGCAAACATTTGGCCTCAGAAATGGAAATTTGACACAAACCTACTCTTCTCCGCCTCCAAGTGCTCACCATCCCGTAGTGAGAGTGGTTGTTGTAGAATGGCCCACTAGTTCCGCTCTTTTAGTAAGAAGATAAGAAATTAAAGTTATTGAGTAACGTGTGTAATCACTACTATGTGGTCGGAAGTTGACAATCCTTTAGTCTTTCACTTATCACGGGCACAAACTTGTTCTTGTATGGACCCACTGAACAATGCAATTGCTATTTGCGAGACCAAGCAAGTGCCAAGTAGTTCGTCTAAGTCGTGTTAATTATTACTAAACCCAGTCTAGAACCGAGCTAATCATACAACGATGGAAGGACTTAATTAGCAAGAAGTTGACGATTCTGTAATTGGAATCCTGTTGGGGGAGGGGTCCCCGCGCTAGCCCGTTTTCAAAGATTTTTCCACATCCACTATCAATGACCAAGCTGACGTCATCAAGGGCAACCATGGCGTTTGTCACTGTCAGGGTCTACGACGTCGCCGTCAAGGTCTATGATGACGACGTCAAGGACTATCTCGATAACCTTAAGGGTAAGCTCGGCTCCCGTCGCCATCAAAATCTACGTCAACGCCGTCAAGGGCCGCCCCGGCGTCCGTCACCATCAGGGTCCACGACGACATGCGTCAAGGGCCACCTCGATGTCCTTTACCGTCGAGGACTATGTCGACGTCATCAAGGACCATCCCGACGTCCGTCACCATCAAGGTCTGCGACGACGTCGGTAAGGACCGTCTCGGCGTGTTTAGGATTTCATCCAAAGATGCCAAAGAATATTCCCCGAAGATGCACGGGAATATTCTCCCAATATCCTCTAGGGATAAGGAAATGACCATAACGCCCTTGTAAAAGTCCCTCTCGTGTGAGGGCAAAATTGTAATATCATATTTTCCATCCTCAAATCCTATAAATAGCCTCCTAGGGGTAGAGAGGAGGGGGAGGAAAATCTTGTAACCCTAATTCTACATTTCAATAGAAGAGTGACTTTCACCTCATCATACACGAGGGGAGTTTCGCCTTCTCGTACACGGCTCAAGTTTCACCCCGTCGTACATGTCTCATGCTTCACCTCAACGGACAACCGAAGGGTCGTACTTGCTCATAATCCTCCAGCATCACCGATGGTCGCTGTAGCCGTTCGGGGGTGCCACAAGTTTACTATCTAGACTTGTATCTACGATAGTTGGCGCCGTCCGTGGGGACACGGGCAAGAAGTCATGTCAACTAGGATGACGTCGAAGAGAAGCTCGAGAACGACGTCAGCAACCGCGATGCACGCAACCTCTCCACAGGCACTGCTGACACTAGGGACTCATCATCGACATCGTCATCATCTGCGCTCTTAGACTTGGCGTCCTCCACGCTCGCCCTCGGCGACAGCAGGGGCTTGTCATTGACATAACCCTTACGCGCGCTCTTGGACTTGGCGTCCTCCGTGCCCGCCCTCGGCGACAGCAGGGGATTGTCATTGACATCACCCTCACACGCGCTCTTGGACTTGGTGTCCTCCGCGCCCGCCCTCGGCGACAGCAGGGGTTTGTCATTGACATCACCCTCACGCGCGCTCTCGGACTTGACGTCTTCCGTGCCCGCCCTCGGCGACAGCAGGGGCTTGTCTTTGACATCACCCTCACGCGCGCTCTCGGACTTGGCGTCCTCCGCACCCGCCCTCGGTGACACCAGGGGCTTGTCATTGTCATCGCCCTCAGCGACGCTCGCCGCTGACATCACCTCCACGCGCGCTCTCAGGCTCGGCGAGGCTAGGGATGCATCGTCGACATCGCCTCGCGCGCACTCTCGGACTTCGCGTCCTCTGCGCCCGCCCTCGGCGACACCAGGGGCTTGTCATTGTCATCGCCCTCGGTGACGCTCGCTGCTGACATCGCCTCATCCGCGCTCTCGGACTTGGCATCCTCCGTGCCTGCCCTCGGCGACACCAGGGGCTTGTCGTTGACATCGCCCTCACGTGCGCCTTCGGGCTTGGCGTTCTCTGCGCCCATCCTCGGCGATCTCGCCACTGACTTCGCCTCCACGCGCGCTCTCAGGCTCGGCGACGCTAGGGATGCGTCGTTGACATCGCCCTCATCCGCGCTCTAGGACTTGGCGTCCTCCGCGCCCGCCCTCGGCGACACAAGGGACGTGTCGTTGACATCGCCCTCGTCTGCGCTCTCAGGTTTGGCGTCCTCCGTGCCCACCCTCGGTAGCACCAGGGGCTCGCCATCAACATCGCTCGTATGTGCGCTCGGACTTAAGTGTCCTCCGCCCCAACCTTGGTGACATCACGCAAGCTCGACGTCATCGATAGCCACACAGGTTCAGACTTGGTGGCCTCAACGGCTGTCCTCGGCAACATCGCTCTAGCCCGACGTCAACATTGTCAGGGCATGGCTATGCCACCTGCGAGCGTATGTTCGAACTTGCAGACGAGCATGCTCGCCCTCGGCGACATCACGCGACCTCGTCGTCCTGGTGACCATCTACCACTTCAAACTGTGCGTCTTTCGCTCCTATCGTCGTCGACACTGCACGGGATCGTCATCGACATCAGTCACACGCATGTCCGCATTGCCCATGTCGTTTCGACCAAGCATGTCGGACATCTACATTAGCGTCACCACACTTCATCCACAAGTGTAGACAACTCTGTCTCAGCAAAGAGCTTAACGCATCAACATGGCATCAAGCTCCCGGTGACGTCGAGCCACCTCCGTCCGGGATAGAGTGTCCTTTCCCTTCGGGATCGTGCGACGATAAGCTCCCCGCGATGTCGAGTCACCTCCGTCCGGGATAGAGTGTCCCTTCCCTCCGGGGTCATGCGACGATAAGCTCCCCACGATGTCGAGCCATCTCCACCCGGGATAGAGTGTCCCTTCCCTCCGGGGTCGTGCGACGGTAAGCTCCCCGCGATGTCGAGCCACCTTCATCCGGGATAGAGTGTCCCTTCTCTCTGGAGTCATGCGACGATAAGCTCCCCGTGATGTCGAGCCACCTCCATCCGGGATAGAGTGTCCCCTCCCTCTGGGGTCGCGCGACGGTAAGCTCCCACAATGTCGAGCCATCTCCATCGAGGATAGAGTATCCCTTCCCTCCAGAGTCGTGCGACGGTAAGCTCCCCGCGATGTTGAGCCATCTCCATCTGGGATAGAGTGTCCCTTCCCCCCGGGGTCGTGCGACGGTAAGCTCCCCGCGATGTCGAAACAGGCATATATACGTCAAAGTAAGGCAGAAATATTCTTACACGCACCACCGAGCACCGAGTGTTTGCCACCATCGAGTGTCATGTGTTTGTTACCATCGAGTGACCGATTGTTTGTCACCATCGAGCGCCAAGTGTTTGCCACAAGCTATCGAGCGCCAAGTGTTTGCCACCATTGAGTGTCATATGTTTGTCACCATCGAATGACCGATTGTTTGTCGCCATCGAGCGCCAGGTGTTTGCTGTCATTGAGTGCCAAGTGTTTGCCACAAGCTATCGAGCGCCAAGTGTTTGCCACCATTGAGTGTCATATGTTTGTCACCATCGAATGACCGATTGTTTGTCGCCATCGAGCGCCAAGTGTTTGCCGCCATTGAGCGCCAAGTGTTTGCCGGCGAGTGTCATGTGTTGCCGTCATCATACACTAAGTAACTATAGCAATTTCACGTTAATTATTGGTCCCTGTCGCATGCGAAGTGCCCATGCCAGGAGAAGCATCAATGCACTCCTTGCTACGCTAGTGGGCATCAAAGGTTGTGGTTACGGAAGGCCACAAGCGCTCTCAGCCATGTCCTCGAGCGCTAGGTTTTTCCATTGGGAGGCAGGGTGCTGCACATCTCGCAACACGCTATCTCCTCCGACACGATGGCTTAATAATCACACCGGAGCACGCCGCATCAAAATTCATGCAAAAAGGGCACACACCTTGCAGGTACCAGACTTCGCGCTCGGCGCCAGCCATGTGCGCACACCAATATCGTCCCGTGATGTGTTCGCATCGACGCAGGCGACACCACAGATGTCTCGGCAAGGTACCGCAGTACGTTCCAACACCATCTGCGGGCAAGGTACCACATGCGCCTCAACGCCCTCCCCGGGCACGGTCCGTGTGTGCCTCGACACCTTCCACGCTCGGCTCCATCTCGGCAAGGGGCTCGCCCGTAGGCAAACCCAAAATCGGAGCTCGCGGACTCAATGTCCGCATCACCGCAATATTGACATCTGTTTGCCTCATCCACGCATGGTGACGGCACCATCTGGACAAGGGGCTCCCCTAGAAACAAAGCCGAGCTGCCAGGCGTCATTACTCCACTCGACGTCGACATGCCTTGCACGGCGTCGACACGCCTCGCGCGGCATTGACACTCTGCCCAGCATCGACGTCTTCCGTCCGGCGCAGACATGCTCTTCGGCGCCAACGCACTCCACCATCACGGACATGCTCTGTCCGACGTCGACACTCCGTTGGTGTGGATGTACTCCTCGGCGTTAACATACTCGGCCGTCACGGACATGCTCCGTCCGAAGTTGGCACTCCATCGTCACGGACATGCTCCGTCCAACGTCGACACTCCGCCGGTGTGGACGTACTCCTCGGCGTCGACATACTCGGCTGTCACGGACATGCTCCATCTGACGTCGGCACTCCGCCGTCACGGACATGCTTCATCCGAAGTCGACATGTTCCTCAGCGTCAACATGCTCCTCGGTGTCGACCTACCCCGCCGAAGTTGACATGTTCATCAGCGTCAACACGCTCCTCGGTGTTGACATACTCCACCATCACGGACATGCTCCGTTCGACGTCGACACTCTGCCGGGCATCATCACTCCACTCGATGTCTACATGCCTTCCATGACATCGACACGCCTCGCACGGCGTCGATACTCTGCCCAGTGTTTAGCTTTAACCGTTTGCATAAGCCCTAAGGCAACGGAAAGTTGCGTGTGTCAGCTGAAACCTGCACCAAGAAGATTGGAAGGTGATCCAATGAGTGTGGCTGGAGATGCTCTGCTTTTCTGCCAGTAGATGCCGAGGATACTTGCATGAAGAGTTTGGCACCGTTGTGGAATACCTCTCCTATGTCTGGCTCCTATTGGCACATGCGGAGATGGAAATATTTCCAGAGGCTCCAGAGAAGACGCACCCATAGAAGACAGACAACAAATAAGAGAGAGAATGCGTGTCTCAAGTGCATTGAATTGGTGGGCTGAGTGGCAGCTGCGCATCCTCGTCTTGAGTTAGCCTCGGTGTCCAATACTTCCTTGCAATTTTTGCGGGGCGCCGTAAGTTCCGTATCCCGGCGTGGTACAGATTTTTCATTTGGCTGTCGTATCTAGGTAGCGACGCTCTGGCGATATATGCCCTCGCTACGCTCTTCAACCGCCAAAAGAAGCAGCAATACAGCTCCAGCCCCGCACACGGTAATCGCGACTTGGAGGTGTTATGGGCGCCTATCCTGCTAATGCACCTTGGCGGGCAGATTATCATAACCGCCTACAACATTGAAGATAACGAGCTATGGAAGCGGCACATTGTAACCACGATATCTCAGGTAACAGATGGATCTAACATTGATTACACACTGCTGCCGTTTGTTGCTTGCATCCATGGTTTTCGTTACTGGTAGAAAAAAAAGAGTGGGTCCTGTATTTCCTTCCGGTAACCATAGCGCGCGTATTTTTACTGCAGGGTAATTTTCCAAATTCAATCGATTATTTTGAAAAGTGCTTGAGATTTTTTCATATTTAATTATTATTTTTGAATTTTTCTCGTCGGTATACTAATCTACCGTGGGTAATCAGTAGGTTACCGGAACTACGAGTCGATTACTAGAACCATGGATGCATCCACATCTCCAGTTTTCTGGGTTATCCAGGGGAGCTATTGCTCTTTCATTATCTAAAAAAGAATCCACTCTAAATGTCTCAATTTCCTTGGTTATCCACTCTGTCTCAGGTCACGGTCGCCATCTACGTGTTTTGCAAGTCATGGTCGTTGTCATCCGATCGGAGGTTATTAGCTGCAGCAATTTTGCTTTTCATCTCCGGGATTGCCAAATGCTTCGAGAAGCCCTTGTCTCTCATGAGAGCTAGCTTCAATAGCCTATCTCGCTATCTCAATCCTGCTCGTAGAACTACAACTAGCGATAGAGACGAAGAGCTCGAAGAATATGTACAAGAAGCAAGGACTTCTGTTCAGCGCGACAATCCTCCTCCAACATTGAGCGACATGAAACACTTCGATTTGCCTGAAAAAATTACTTTTAGACTTTGCATATCCCTATTCTGATCGTCTTGCTAAGTTGAAGTTCTTCTTGGCGCTTGACAACAAAGAAGCTTATAAGGCACTAAAAAAAGGGCTCTCCAACATTTTCGATCTTCTCTACACCAAAGATATTTCAACCAAAAACTATGATGTACTACAAGATTGGTGTTCTCGTGTGACTTGGATATTAGGTATAGCAATGCCAATTGTGGCCATTGGTCTCTTCCACAGTAGCCATAAGCAAGCATACATTGATAACGATGTCATCGTTACATTTGAGTTGCTTTATGGCACTCTTATGCTAGAGCTCATTTCCCAGCTCATATATATAAGTTTTGCCCTTGAGTGGCCTGACATTGTAGCTCAACATAGCCTTATATGGTTCTTTTCCCACAATAAAAGGCACATCAAGTTGATGAGCTTCGCAAGATGGTTACAATGCAAGGACTTGCTCGACCAATATTGGTGCATGAAGTCTTGCTACTCGTCCGAGGATATTACAAATTTAGTCCATGGATATGTTGAAAACTTGTGGAAGAACTGCATAACAGACGCTGAGAGTTACATGATGTTCAATGATGTCAGGGGCCAGTGGACACTCGAGCAAGAGACATGTGACCGAGACCTGGGCTGGAGCTTAGAGAAGCCATTCGACGAGAGCATTCTTCTCTGGCACATGGCCACAGATTTCTGCTTTCACCTGATGGGCATATCTTCTGGTCATAAATGTGCCGATCAATGTAGAGAAATGTCCAACTATATGATGCACCTATTGTTTGCTAATCCCGAGATGCTAATGTCAGGTAGCAGAAGGAATCTTGTCACAATTGCTTGTGAAGAACTTGAGGACATCCTAAAGGGTGAGGACACATTGGTAATGGAAGAAAACTTTGCTGAGAGAGTAGTTAATCGGGTGAAGTCTACACAAGGTTTAAAAGAAGGTTCAGAAGGAGGGTTTATTCACGACGCTTGGGTGCTTGCTGAAGGGTTGATGGATCTAGGTGATGAGAAGATGTGGAAGGTGATCCAAGGCGTGTGGGTGGAGATGCTCTGCTTTTCTGCCAGTAGATGCCGAGGATACTTGCACGCGAAGAGTCTTGGCACCGGTGTGGAATACCTCTCTTATGTCTGGCTCCTATTGTCACATGCAGGGATGGAAACATTCCCAGAGAGGCTCCAGAGGAGACGGAAGCTTCTGCTGTCAAAAAAGAAGAGGAAGCACCTTCAAAACGGAGGTGAAAATGTTGCTGCTCCTTCTACTTCCTGTGGAAATGAGCCTTCCATGGAACAGGAAAAGGATGTTGGTCCATGGGCTTCCCAAAGCAAGGAAATGCGCAAGGAAGAAGAAACAATTGCCACTCCATCATCTTCCGCAGATAAAAGCACCATCCGTGAGCTCGATGAGATTGTTGTCTCACCGTAAGAACAGCTTCATCCGTGTTTGTATTGTCTGCATTTCGGTGCCTCTGCTCTACTTCTTAAGTTCCATGTTTACGGTGCTGTTGTTCTTGCTTCTTCTGTTGTGCTATATTCAATGGGGGATTTGATCATTTGCCCCTTTTTTTTGGGGCGTTTGATCATTTGCCCCGTTTTGTGTCAATGGTGGGTGGCCCCGGACCCCACCAGTCATTCTGGGAGCAAATGATTAAACGCCCCCAAAAAAAAGGGCATATCATCAATTTTTTCATATTCAATACAAGTTATGTATAAAAGTAAAATATATTTATGGCAATGAAACTTGTCTGCCTTACTTTGGTCGCCATGGCAAACGCCAATCGCCGGCGGTGCACGCGCACGTGCACGTTGACTGCACCACCAGCGCGCGTAGAGACGCGACGCTCACAAGCGTCGGCACCGGTTGCGCCCCTCCCTGCACGCAGACCTGCCTCCCTCCTTTCCCCGCATCGCGCCGCCACCATTTGCCCTAGCCCCGCTGCACGGCGGTTATTGGCGCCGCCGCACGCAATCGGCCGAACAAGGACGCCGACATCGATTTCGAGCACCTGGACGCGCTCAGGCCACGTATCGGCATTGCTATGAGCACCCGCGCAAGCGGCATGGTCTTGTCCAGATCCGAAGAGCTTGAGGACAGAGCCGCCACTGAATCCCCGTCTCTCTCAAGCACGGTGAGTTCTTCCCTTCCCTAATACTAAAAAATAATCAATTCCATTGTCTCGAAAATTAGGCACTGGAGTGGGTGCTCGTCAAGTCTTGGGAAAAATATGGTGAAGTCAGCCTGGCGCAACATGGCCCTAGGAGGTGTACGAGTAGACGATAACAGAGGGATAATACTCTATTAATCACCAATGTGGGAACGTACTCCAATTACCGTTTTCTGCGCTGATCACGTGCATATAAGACAGAAATGGTGATCAATCGGAGTAAATCAAGTTGCTGTAAACAACGGTTTGGAGCTTAGTTTAGGTACAGTGTGTTTCATCCGTCATGTGCATAACCATGCTCATCTGTATACCTACTACCGATCGACCAGATTTGAAGCTTCCAATTGATATTTCAAGACCAAGCAAGTCCTTGGTCCAAGTCGTGCTAAATATGGTTAAGCCCAGCCTGGCGTCGGCCGGGCTTATCATACAAACAATGGCGTAAATTAAGGACTTAGCAACAAGTTGACAATCCTGTCCCGCGCTAGTGTTAAGAAAGATAAAGAAACAGGACTCACATATAGGGGAGGACAGAGATTAGTGGAGGACGGTACCTTATCATGTGCATATAAGAGAGATCGATGCCATTGGAGTGCATCAAACCTGCAGCGCACAAACACAAACACGCACGCAGAACACACAGAGAGAATCAATGGCGCAATGGTGGGATGAGTGGCAGATGCGCATCCTTGTCCTAAGCAGCCTCAATGCTCAGTACTTCCTCGCATTATTTGCTGGTGTTCGTAAGTTTCATATCCCGCCGTGGCTCAGATTTTCGCTCCGTCTAGCGCACATAGGCAGCGATGCTCTGGCGATATTCGCCCTCACCACACTTTTCAACCGCCAAAGAGGAGGGCCGAGGTGCTGCTACTCGCATGGCAGTCGCGACTTGGAGCTGTTATGGGGGGCCTATCCTGGTGATGCACCTTGGCGGGCAGGTCGTCATAACTGCCTACAAGATTGAAGACAACGAGCAGTGGAGCCGATACATCCTAACAGCTCTATCTAAGGTCAGTGACCCCATAGCAGCGAATTACTCTCTCCATTTCCCCCGTTTCCTTCAAAGTTATTGTTTCAGACATACATATAGTCAAACATTTAAAATTTTGACTAGGTATATCCTTTAAAAATATTTAGATTACATGCTTGAAAATCATATACTTATATTTGTCTTAATTTTTTTAAACCATAAAATTTTATTGGCTATGTAAATACACCACTACTATAATAGAAAATATCACAGGATTATTGGTGAAAGTTCTGTTTTGAAAACTAGTACCTAAGTGTAAAATGTGGTAAGGACAGTCTCAATATTGTATCTAAACCATACCATGGAGGATTGGAGTCCAGGTGGAAGGGTAATTATTGAAGAAATAGATGAAATTTGTATGTATATGTAGATATTGTATGACGCTGATCTATGACGTTTTCCTGGTGACGTTGTTAAACTTTATCATAAAAAGTGCCATATCTATGACGGAAATGTGTGACCCGTCATAAATGTTAGGTGACGGACCCCAACCCCCGGGAATTTATGACGAAAGTAAACATTTCATCATAGAACGAGTACACAAATCGTCATAGATATTATGCAGCCTACTTGGACAGGTTTGGATGACGTTTTTGTGACAAAAATAGAAACGTCATACATCATCGCTGCACCTATGACGAATGGGGTTCGTCATAAATTATGACAACCAAGTTGAAACACAGACCTAGTGCGTGAAAAAAATTGTGGTCTCTAGCAGGGTCGAACCCGAGACCTTCAGAATGTGGGCTCGTCGTCTTACCGGTAGGCTAGTGAACGGTTGCTGTGTAACAGAGTTGCGTTTGAAGTGATAAGCGAGATGAGCCGTCGGATCTGCAGAGATGCGAAAATAGCCGAAAAAATTGTGACCGCCAAGGGTTGAACCCGAGACCTTCGGACTATGGACTCGTCGTCTTACCAGTAGGCTAGTGAACGGATGCTGTATGGGTCTGACAGTTTAGTTCTAATATGAGAAAAATAATGTGTAGTTTAACACGTCGGAACAGATCTAGGAACTTAGCACCTCGTGACTTCGAATCGAGCGAAACCAACCGGCGACCTTGACGGCGCTGGCGCTTGCGCCCAGCAGCGACTGCTGCGACGGCCTAGCAGACAAGCCTGCGCCGCCCGCCACCACCTCTCACCGCGGAGGGTATCCCCTTTGCGCCGCCCTCCACTCGACGAGCTCCTCCCCTCCAGATCGCCGCCCCCTTCCCCTCGGCTGGGAGGCTGTCCTGCGGTGAACGGCGGCGTGCTCCTCGACTTGGAAGCCCCCGTCCGGCGGGCCGGCCCCTCAGGTTGCCGTACCATCGGCTCGCCACGCTGCTCCCGTGATGCAGCGCGCTGCACCCTCCCGTTGAGGTGCCAGATCGCCGCTTCCAGCTGTGTGTCAGTGTCGTAGTCGGCTTCTTCTTCATTGGTCCAAACACAAGTAGGGTTTGCTCACCATGTTACTTCCTGTGGTTGATAACCTGTATTCTACTTTGATTGAACGATTTTAAATGGCCCAATAGTACTACGAACTAAGAATGAATTTCGCAAACTAGTGAGCATTGAAGTTCCAAGTGAATACTATGGTGTGGTTCAGATCATTGGTGATTTCCTTACTAGACTTGGAATTGTTGATTGATTCCACCAGATTGGTATTGTTGATTGATTCCAGCAGGTTGGTTAGTTTGCAAACTGCTGTAGTATGTTAGATGGTGAGTTTTTAGCCAAGCAGTGGCTCGCAGACAACTGCATGTTTTGACAGATAGTTGTCATCCATATTTTCATATTTGTGAAGTCGTCTTTGCAGAATTAGAGAATAATATGTTTCTTGGCATGCATATTTTCAGAATGTTTAGGTGCAGTTTGATACATGGCTAATTTCTTTTTGATCCGATGATGAACAGATGGACAGAAGTTGGATATGTGGTAGACAATTTAGCACTGCATACATCAATGGGGTGAAAGACTTCATGGAGTTTATTCGAGCACGCTTCGATGAGAATGTTGAGATACTTTGCCCATGCCGACAATGTCTTAATCAGATTCTAAGATCTCAATCGCACGTGGAGGATCATATATATATCTATGGGATGTCAAGTACATACAGTAAGTGGGTACATCATGGAGAACCATTTGATGTTGAGGTTATAGACTATCCAGATCATGTGAGCGAAAATGTTGACAACATGGAACATGATTCTTACGGGTTGGATGTGAATGAGGATGACGATGATAATGATGGAATTCCAGAGTTAATAGGAGACCTTTACACAGCTACAGACCAAGGCGGAGAACAGCCAATGTTTGCAAGAGTGTTACAAGATGCGAAGCGGGAACTTTACCCAGGATGTGATAACTTTTCAAGATTCTCCTTTCTTGTTAAGTTGCTTCATATCAAGTCATTTTATCGGATCAGCAATACGGCATTTACTGCAATAGTGAAGCTATTGTCCATAGCATTCCCTCGTTGCTCACTTCCTAGATCATATGATGAAGCAAAGAAATATCTTCGTGAATTGGGACTTGGATATGATGCAATCCATGTGTGCAAGAATAATTGTGTCCTATTTCGGAAGGAGTATGCCATGCGCGATGATTGCCCAATATGTGGTGAATCAAGATGGAAAGATGCAGATGGTAGAAAGCTGGTTCCTCAAAAGGTTTTGAGACATTTTCCATTGATACCAAGATTGAAGAGGATGTTTGTTTCAATAAGGACAGCAGAGGACACACAATGGCACAAGTTGAAGCGGCAGCCCGTGGACAATGAAATGAGCCATCTAGCTGATGGTGAGGCATGGAAGGACTTCGATAGAAAATATCCAAAGTTTGCAGAGGATGCAAGGAACTTGAGACTTGGCATATCTACAGATGGTTTTAATCCATTTGGCAACATGAGCACCTCGTATAGCATGTGGCCAGTACTTGTTGTGCCTTACAATTTGCCACCGTGGGCATGCATGGATCAGTCCAACTTCATGATGGCCTTACTAATCCCAGGTCCAAAATCTCCAGGAAAAGATTTTGATGTATTTTTACAGCCTCTTATAGAAGAGTTGCTTGTACTTTGGAAGGGTGTCCGTACTTATGATGCATTTACCGCTACAATGTTCGATCTGCATGCTGCAATATTATGGTGCATACATGATTATCCAGCATTGAGCACCTTGTCAGGGCGAACCACAAGAGGATATTATGCTTGTATTCATTGTGACAAAGATCCATTGTCGAAGTCACTAAGGAATAAGATTTGCTATATTGGGCATCGTCGTTTCCTTCCAAAGAACCACCCTTGTAGAAGAAGGAAGGAATTTAATGGGAAGCCAGAAACCGGTGAGAAGCCAGGAGAATTTAGTACAGAGGAACTATTAGAGGAACTTGAGAAGGTCAAACATGTTAGACCTGGAAAGCATCCTGAAAACACGAAAAGAAAGCGGCAAGACAAGGATGGGCCATCATTTAGTCGAAAGGTCATTTCGTTTGACTTACCGTATTGGTTTAGTTTGAAGCTACGACATAATCTCGATGTGATGCACATAGAGAAAAACATATGTGACAACCTTCTTGGGACATTACTCAATATTGAGGGGAAGACAAAGGATACTATTACTGCTAGGCTTGATTTGCAAGATATGGGCATAAGGGGTGAGTTGCACCTACAGGACAATGGTTGTTCATATGGTATTCCAGATGCATGTTATACGTTGACAAAAGAACAGAAGATTGCATTTTGTGAATTTCTTAGAGATGTGAAATTTCCGGATGCATATGCTTCCAACCTAGCAAGATGTATCAGTTCTGATGGATGCAAGGTACAAGGACTGAAAACTCATGATTGTCACATCCTTCTGCAAAGAATTTTACCAACAGGCATCCGAGGATATGTGCGTAAGGATATATATGAAGCAATTGCAGAGCTGGGCAACTTTTTTAGAGAATTGTGTAGTAGAAATCTGAAGATAGATGTTTTGCATCGACTGAAAGCAGAAATCCCATTAATCTTGTGCAAGTTTGAGAAAATTTTCCCTCCAGCCTTCTTTGATGTGATGGTGCACTTGGCTGTTCATCTACCTGATGAGGCAATCCTTAGAGGTCCCGTACAATATGGATGGATGTTTCCAGTAGAAAGACGACTATGCACTTTGAAGTGCTATGTGAGGAACAGGGCAGCACCAGAAGGATCCATTGCGGAGGCATATGTTGCTGAGGAGGCCTTGACATTTTGCTCAAGATACATGGATGATGTTGACACCAGATTTAATCGGAAGGGAAGATGTGGAGATGGTCCATGTGAGAATACAAAGGACTGCGAGCTCTCTGTTTTTATGCATGGTGTTAAACTAATAGGATCCTCTAGGCTTACATACCTTCGTAGTGAATTTGACAAGCTTGTTTGGTATGTGCTAAATAATTGTGATGAGGTTGAGCCATATCTGAAGTACGTACTTATATATGAACTTTTGAACTTGTTCTTAGAGAAATTACAATTTAGCGACATATTAATTCTAATGTTTGAATTAACAACTGTTTTGCAGCCTATTTAGAGAAGAGTTGAAGAAAGAAGGGGATCAGGATGTTGAAAAAAGGCTTGAGAATGCATTTCTGAAATGGTTCTCGAATCATGTAAGCCATTATTGAGTAGTTCGATTAACGAATGAATTTTCGTACAATGCATACTGAGTACATTGTTGCGTACTTCTTGCCTCAGATTGCAAGGCTACGACTTGAGAACCCAGAAGAGGTTAGTGATGACCTACATGCATTGTCATGTGGTCCTGACCTCCGAGTCAGAATATTTTCATCTTGCACTGTCAATGGTGTTCGGTACAACACTATTGATCGAGAGAAACACAGGAAGACACAGAATAATGGAATCATGACTGGGGGTACACATAATGACGAGTTCATTGAATTTTATGGTTGCCTCAAAGAGATTATTGAGTTGCAATATAAGTCAAATGTACAAGTCTGTCGATCAGTTGTTTTATTTTGATCTGACTGGTTTGACCTGGGTGGCAAGAAGACGAGCATTAGAAACGATGGTTATTTCAAATCCATCAATATTGAACGGTTGTGGTACAAGAGTGATCCTTTTATCTTGGCAACTCAGGCAACAAAGATTTTCTATTTGCAAGACACATTGTTGGGTAAAAATTGGCGAGTTGTGCAAAGTTATGAGCATAGGCATCTGTATAATGTGGCTGAAAAGGACACAACCGAGCTTACGAAGGATGATGTAGGTGCATACCAAGAAGATAACTGTTCTGATACAGAATACAATGTGGTAGACGTCAATCTACTTTTGCGTACTTTACATCGCGAATGTGGAGAAGACGGTACTGTTGATGCTGCATTAGTTAACAGCATGAAAAACCAGAAATCTGATGACTTGCAAGATAGTGGCAGCGAATCTAATGAAGATGATACTTTGGAGCAGTACTGCAATGATAATGGTAATGTGGAGATCCTTGTGTGCGAAAGCGATGAGGAATAGTTGTTTAGAATGCTGGAAGATCACAAGTAGAAACTAAAATGTAGTGTCTTATTTGCTTCGTTCTTGCTGGTATAATATTGGACTGTAATATCTGATATGCATTGTACATGAAACAAGCATAAATATGGTACATTTCTTATTCCTTGCTCATCCAATGTTGTAACAAATATTCCATGTGTGTTCATAATTCCATCTGGTATTCTGGTATTCTGGTCATAATTCCATGTGTGTGAGGGCATTTGTTTTTTTTTCTCTTTAGTCTGGTGATTTCACACAAGCTTTCATGGCTGCTGTGCACTGCACAGAGCAAGAGTATACAAATATCATGCTTCATTTCTCTGTTGGCTAGTTGGGATTCAGAAAAGAGGTGACAACTGAAAGTGCATCCTATAACTTTTTTTTCCTTTCATGGCATTGGAACTGAAGCAAAATAACATAGTCAGATTTACTGGTCTTGTCCATGTCTTTAGAATCTTATGCATTATCTTCTTTAAAATCACTCATTCTCCATCTATCAGCTCTACGAGCCACAACAGATAACTTTGATGAAAGCAATAAACTTGGAATATAAGCTTGTTGTACAGGGAATCCTTCCGGATGATCAAGAAATAGCAGTTAAAAGGCTCCCACAAAGTTTCCCGACAAGGGATAGAGGAGTTGAAAAATGAGCTTGTTTTGGTTGCTAAGCTTCAACACAACCATTTAGTGAGACTTGTCGGAGTTTGCTTGGAAGAACATGAAAAAGTACTTAGCTAGATTACACATAAAGCAAAACTAAAATTATTACAAACTATAATATTATTACAAAATCCTTAATCCTATCTACTGAACTAGTCTTGTCAGCCATGATCTCCCTCTGATCGGCTCTGATGACAGTTAGAGATGATGTAAACTGGAAGTAATCTTCTTCAGCTTGATGTCTAGTTGCAAATCCTTTGTAGCAGGAATTTTTGAAGCAATTGACTTGTTCATGGCACAATTGCCATGAACCATACACTCCCGGCCTTCTCCCTCTGTATACGACGTACCAGGTCATCTAATTGACGAAAAAAGCTCCAAGATTAGCAGGGTGACGTTCCCGCCCGCCGCTCCCGTGGTCCCGCCTGCCGCACGCAGCTCTGGAGGATCCGGTGCTGCCGTGCTGGGGCCTGGGGGGCCTGGGGTGGCCGGGTGGTGGATGGCGAGCCCGCTCGCCGCGTCGGATCGGGTGCTGCCGTGCTGGGGCCTAGGGGGGCCTGCGGGGCCTGGGGGTGGCCGGGTGGTGGAGGGGTCGCCGGCTCGCCTCCTCGCTGGAGGGCCGCCACGAAGAGACGGAGGATGGAGGCGGCGCTGCGGAGGGCAGGAGTGGTGGGGGAGATTTGAGGGTTTGTGGGGATTTGAGATTGGGAATTTGCACGCCTCTTATTTCTTCTTCAGTTCGAGTAGGCTGCCGATGGGCTAATGGGCTAATGGGCTAAGTCAGAGCGACGTGAACAGTACATACTGAGTATATGCACAGATTTATTATTTTTGCACATGTCGTAAATGAGCATATTATTTCACGAAAATTTACCAGTGTTGTTGGAGTAGGGGTCCCCGCGCTAGCCTGTTTTTCAAAGCCTTCCGCATGTACTGTCAGGGACCACACTGATACCATCAAGAGCAGCCCCAGTCTTCGCTGTCATCGCGGACTACATCAACACCGTCAAGGACAACCTCGGCGTCCGTCATCATCGAAGTCTACGTCGTCAATACCGCCAAGGGAAACCTCTCTTCACTAAGGGCAACCTCGACGTCGTCGACATCCTCGATGTCCCTCATCATCAAAGTCTACGTTGGCGACGCCAGATCAAGAGCTACACCGACATCGTCAACGATCGTCCCGGTGTTCGTCGCCGCCAAGGTCCGCGCCGGCATCGTCACCGAAGATGCCGGAGAATATTCCCCGAAGATGCCTAGAATATTCTCCTAAAAATATCTTCTATGCACGGGAAATGACGACTACGCCCTTGTAGAAGTCCCTCTCATGTGAGGGCAAAATTGTAATCTCACCTTTTCCATCCTCCAACCCTATAAATACCCCCTAGGGGTAGAGAGGAGGGGGAGGGAAATCTTGTAACCCTAGCACATTGCTTCAATAGAAGAGTAACTTTCACTTCGTCGTACACCAAAGGGGTTTCGCCTCCTCGTACACGGCTTGTGTTTCACCCTGTCGTACGTGTTTCGTTCCTCGGCTTGACGGACGTTCGGAAGGTCTTACTCGCTCGCACTCCTCGTGCACCACGACGGTCCCTGTAGCCGTTCGGGGGTGCCATAAGTTTACTGTCTAGACTTGTATCTACGACAGTTGGCGCCCGACCGTGGGGAGTTCGAGCGAAAAGCCATGGCGCCGAGGAAAAAGAACACGGCCAGGGCGATCGTACCCCGCACACCAAACCCGACGCGTCAGGCAAGGACGAACAACACGGCCGTCGCTGCGGAGCTTGGCGACGCCCGCGTCAGCAACCCATCGGCTGCTAACCTTCGAGCCGACGACTCGTCGACCGACGTCCGCGCTGCCGGACTCCCCGCAGCCGCGATCGATGCGGCGAACTCAGAGGCGCGCGTTGAGACGGAGGCCGAAACCTTGAGGCGCGAGGCTAACGAGCTCAGGGAGGAGCTCGTTAGGGCAAAGGCAGAGGCCCTCCAGGCCCTCCAAGCTTCGAACAATGCTCGCGCCGAGGCAGGCCTGCTTCGCGCCGAGCGCAACGCCGCGAGGACCGCGGCGGCTCCCCCACCGATCCCCGAAGCGGCAGAGGCAGCGGCAGTGCGACGCCGCCTGGACGAGACCCTAGCTGAAGCGCGGGAGCAGACCCGCCGTAACACCCTTGCCGCCGAGGAGGTCATGCAAGAAGTAGCGGAAGCCCAAGCGCGCGCCAGGCTGCCATCCCCAGCGGGGGCGCAGGAGGCCGCCGCCCTCCGTCAAGCCATGGCCGACAGCCGCGCGAGAGCGATTCCTTCCCCACCCGCATGCGCCGAAGAAGCCGTAGCCCTGCGGCATCAGTTGGAGGCTAGCCGAGAGATGGCCGCGGCATCCCTCTATGGCGCGGGGGAAGGCCCCAGCTACCAGCCTTTCTATCACTCCGTCGCGCAGCCAGGCGGGCAGGCCCCGGCCTCGCCGCATCGGCCGGCGGAGCACTATCCTGCATGGGTCCCAGCACCTCCGCCGCGCCCGGAGCTCCGCCACCCGGGATGGGTAGCCGGACGGCCCGCCAACGTCGCCCCGCACCAACTCGAGATCAGAACCTGCCAGCCGTCGTCAAACGCCCCGGGCCTCACCGACGTGTACAACCCGCTGAGCCCAGGGCTAGCGGCCACGCCATGGCCGAGCAAGTACCGAGCGCCCAGTATCGCCAGCTTTGACGGGAACTCCGATACCGTCGAGTTCCTCAGGGTGTATGAGACTGCCGTTTCCTTAGCAGGAGGCAATGAAGCGATCATGGCCAAGGGGCTACTGCTAGTGCTCTCCGGTCTGGCCAGGAAATGGTATCTCGGGCTGGCTCCTCGCTCGATGTACTCGTGGGAACAGCTCCGCGACAAGCTCACTAGCCACTTCATAGCCCACCGGAACAAGGAAGTCACCTCCTCAGACCTATTCTCCCTCAAGCAGGCCCCCGACGAGTCAATACGTGATTTCACGCAACGCTTTGCCCAAGTACAATGCCAGATCCCGGACATCACCGACAAGAGCGTGTGCGAGGCCGCCCGCCACGCAATCTATAACCCTGACTTGGCAGGAAAACTCGACAGGAAAGAGCCCAAGTCAGTCGCAGAGCTGTACGAGATCATGCGCACCTACTCCAAGTCCGAAGACGGGAAAGCCCGTAGGCAAGCAGAGGCACAGGTGCTTGCCGCCTGGACTGGGCCAAAAGCGAAAACCTATGACCGGCGTGCCAGAAGGCAGAAGGATGTGTACCACGTGGAAGAGGAGGAGCGTCGCCCCGCTAAGTAGGCACGCATGTAACATCCTGATTTTCAGAGCTTTTTAAAATCTTTTTATCAAAAATCAGAACTAGAAAATTTCATTGTTTATTCTCAAGTTAATTAAAACTTAATTAGAATTTCACAAATTGGACTGGAGTTAATTTGAGTTAATGCCACCTGAGTTGGAGTTGTTTTCAAACTTGGAATATGTCTCCAGAGTTTTTCTCAGAATTTTCGGAGTTCGTTTAATATTCAATCTCGCTCTACTGTTCTTTGTTTTTATTTTGGTTTCTCCTCTTCTTTCCTCCCTTCCTTTATGGCCGCCATCCCGGCTCATCCCCACCCGGCATCCCGCCATCTACTTCCTCCCTTGAGCAGCCACCCCGGCGAGTGCTGAGTAGCGCAGCATGCGTCGCCACCTCTTTTCCAATAAGGTTTGACCTAAATATCCTTCCCCTAACCTTCCTATAAATACCCCACACCCCTCCCACCTCTTCCCCACTCCCCCACACTCTTTTCCCACGAAACCCTAGCCCCCACATCCTCTAAACAGCCGCCACCCCCTTTTTTCTTCTCGTGCAGTTTCTGAACAGCACATCCCACTTCTCAATTGCCATCGCCTCGAACATCTTTTGGGAAATCCCTTCGGTGAGATTGTTCCTAACCTTTTCCTCTACCCCTCTGCAAAATTTGGTGAAGATCCAACGGTGCAATCACCGGGAAATCTCCAAATTCTAATGTTCTGTTTGCACCCAGATTTTCTGCGCGTGCCTCTAGATTGGAACGACACCACTGTCGGCTCGGACCTCCTTTCCAAGATCCCTTTGGTGGGATTGTGG
Source organism: Stipa capillata (assembly GCA_019208055.1). Lineage (NCBI taxonomy): Eukaryota > Viridiplantae > Streptophyta > Magnoliopsida > Poales > Poaceae > Stipa > Stipa capillata. Next base: position 119,149 of record JAGXJF010004437.1, read on the forward strand.
ATGATGTTGTCAAGATCATCTCCACAAAATTTGAAGGCAATCCAATGGTCCAATCTCCGGGAAATCAAGTTTCTTCGTGCTGCTGTTCGTATGCAGATTTGACTGTGTGAACGGTACAGCGGCATTATCATCTCTTTTCCCATTGATCCATTGTGTATTTCATCAATTCCTTTGGTCAAGTTGTGCCTTAGGTTTCTATGAGTACCTCTGTAAATTTTCACCTTAATCCATGTAGCCGTTTGGCGGGAATTGATCCGTCTCCGACGTGCTTTCCGCGGATGTCCAGATTCAATCTGCAGAATGTCTATCTTGTCTGATCGTTTCCCATTGACTCGGTAATAATTATCCAAAACCCTTTGGTAGGATTGTGCCTCTGTATGTCTAGTTTCTAACCCAATTGGCGGATTGCAATTTCGTTGAGCGAGTATCGCGCAGCAACCAAAACTGTCCGGTCTGTCCAGAATCAATCTATAATCTGTTCCAACCGTTTTGTGTTGCGAACGTCACCACCACCCATATAGTTAATCTCCTACTATCTTGTGATGCATCATGGCATTGTTTCCTGTCATTAATTCTTGTTTGAAAGTACTCGCATATTCATATGTTCATGTCCAATAATTTTGATGATTGTTTTCATCATCCAATTGAATAGTATGTTATGTAGCATAAAATTTCCTATTGTTATATGTATGATTATTATATAGTCATATAATGTTAGTTTCATATAGTTATATAAGGTTATATAGTTTCATATTGTTATATGTATGGTTTCATATTGTTATTTGTATGATAGTTTCCTGTTATATAATGTTCATGCTTACGAGTATTCGTCATACGGATCAACCATGCTTCATTCATTAATAGGTGTATCCATATTCATATAGCTATATGTTGCATGTTTAGATAGTTGAATATAATATGCATGCATACAATATGGTTCCGTCTTAATAGTCATTAGACATGAAGTGGTTCAACATATTAGTTCAAACTTGGTTGTATCATGACTAAAGTAGTTCATGTTTAATAAGATTCATATGGCATGATCTTATGTATGTTCACATATATTATGTTATACAATATATAGTTGAACCTAATATTGCATATAACCTATAGTAGTAGAAGTATGATCTTTGCTAAACTAATATTAATGTGACATATCATATGTAGTTATGGTTGCATGATGTATATTAAATAGTGGTATGTGCATATATTCTTATAGGTTAACTTATGTTTATTTAAGGATTGTTATACAATTGGTCATGTTATTAATCTCTATTTATAATATGGTTAAGATTGCACACATGTCTCATATTTGTTCGATGCATTTCATGTGATTTACATATGCAGCTATGTGTATATGTTTATGCATATATACATAGGCTAATTCATGTTTTAGATAATAATCCGTCATGCAATGGCTGAATACATTATTTTATTATTGTGTATAATTTAATTGTTGTTTAAACACGATTAAGTTGCATGTTCAATATGTCTTTATGTTGCATAATCATGTAGTTGCATATAGAGATATGTATATAATTGGACTTAATATTGTTGACAATCTATATGTTGGAATAATAACCCCTTACTGAGTTTTTATTATTTAATCATATCGTATGTTAGTTGATGGGCATATAATATGTATGTACTAGTATGCTTAGCTTGTTATCTTATGTTGCATGTTTATAATGTAGTGTATAGTCACATATACATGGTTAGCATTTAGGTATCAATTATAATATATGCATATATGTTGCTAATAATCATCCTTTACTAAAATATTGTTATGTGTAGTATTTGTAGGTTGATTGCTGTATTTTATTCACACAATAGCATGAGTGGAGTTAATGTTATGTCATAGATTGCATGTATGTTGGTGCATGTCATATCGATGCTAGTTGTTATTTGATCATATGGTTTAATCACCGTTTGCATTATCAATTATTGTTATTAGATTACAATTGCATGGTCATATGTTATCCTATGCTTGCCTTGCCTAATTTCTATTTCATGCCTAGTCTATCTAGTTTGTTACATGATGTCCAGTTGTATATTGCACAGTAGTTTCATATAGATTGACATGTTGCATATTATCATCTCTTGCCAACTAGCATGCCAGGACCTCGCTTGTTTACAAGTATGATTGGTCATATTTGTTTTGCTAGTATGTCGGGTTTCCATGTTTAATCATATGGTTGTGCTATTGTTGTCATTAACCCTATCCTGTTCCCAGTTGCACATCTATCCCTATCTCGCATGTGGATTAACTTGAGTCATTTGACATGCAAATTCTATCCTCCATAAATCTATCCTTTTTTTTTCCAGAATGATATGATCCGGAAGACCATCTTTCGAGTACATGTACTCTATCTGGTTGAGATATATAATCTCATACCTTCCTAGTTGTCTTCCGATAATCCTATCCCTTCACCTTTGTCCTTTGACACCTATCCAACCTTGCTAGCCCTATTCTTCTGGTATTTCTATTTGATATTTAATTTGGATTTATATTTATTTGCTTTGTGCTTTATTGTTGTTGCGACGAATAGGAAGTAGCGAAGTTGGGTAAGGACAAGTTCCTGCGGAAGAAGACCAACTCGTCAACGAAGGCATGCCCCCTTTTCTTGATCATATTTGATCCTATATTTTCAAAGTCATTATATTTTATTGTTTATAAACATGCATGCTGTTTTAATCTAGTAGCTAGCGTGTCGATTGACACACTTTTACCCTGTCCGCTTGTCGCCCTTTATACTTGATACCCTGAGTAGATTAGTAGGTTTTTATTCTGAATAGAGTAGAGATATGCTTAGCCATGCTTAAATTCATCATTAGGTTGTTTTGATTTGCCTCTACGGAGGAATGAATATCGGATCGATGATCCTCGTTGAAACTTGTTGAGCTCGCTGAGCTAGGGCCGGATGCCCGATGATTTCTCCCTCTCTCTATTCTTCCTATTCTACTCTGGGTGAAACTTACCATCTAATATGGTGCGGGCGACAGCTGGATCATGTGATGAAGGAGCATATGGTTGTCCTACCCGCAGAAGGCCGGTTTAAAGGAACCATTGGTCGTCCGTACCGCATAAGGCCGAAGTCTTGAAGTTGGAGAATTGTGACAACAGTACAACCACATGCTATATGGGCACTGGCTTGGTCAAGTAGGTTAGTCAGCCTTTGGTGCCGATGTTGCCGTACCGCAGAAGGGGTGGACGTAGCTACGAGGACCCTCGGCACAGATGGGGGGACCGGAGTGCGGGGATGTACTCTCGACTCCGAGCCAGACCCGGTGGGCATGTCACACCTTAGGGGGATCTAGCTAAAAGACCTCGTCACGGTCACCCTGCCGACACACCGATGGGCGTGTGTACAAGCCCGATCAGCTTGGCATAAGGGGATGATCGTGTCATGTGGGTAAAGTGTACACACTCTGCAGAGTTAAAACTAATCGATTAGCCGTGTCCACGGTTATGGACAGCACATGACTCATTCCTGATGAAAAGGACCTGTCCCTCTCCCCCTTGCTATTTCCCTCTACCCATTTGCTGATGAATCCTATGGTCGAGCTAAGGCGGGAGTCCTTGCTCGAGTGTGTTGGTCGTGGACCACACTTGTTGAAAAAACACCCCTGATAATAAAAATTGGTTTTCATCAAAATGATGCATTTGAATCTACCGTAATATTTCAACTAAAACTGCTTTTCTGCAAATGAACCATACAGCCTTCCGTTGAAGCCTTGCATGTAGTTTAATAGGACCATCTGCCGCCAGGTGGCTTGCTGAGTACGTAAAGTACTCATTGTGCATGTTGTTTGTTCGACGTGTTCAGATATCTTTGAAGATGGTGGTGAAGATATGAGGTTTTTCTACGTCAATGCTGAGGTTTAGGTCACGTGGCCTCCGTCGACTGCCTGTGGTTGAGATGGAGACATCTACGCTTTATTTTCCGCTGTGTTTCTGAATGGTAAGGGACATAAGTCCTAGTTACTTTATTTAGTCATATTGCTGCTATAACTCAATTGTTTATGTTTCTAAAATATTTCGTGATGTGTGCAGTGATATCAATTCGCCTGTGTTCATCAGCTTGATCCTGGACTGATGAGGAGATACACAGGGAGGGTCTGGAAGTTAAGTCCGGATCCTCACAACGCAGCAGTGACCGGGGCCGCGAGCCGGGCCGTCCCGAACAGGACTCCCACGGCCGCGGGTCGGGCCGTCCCGAGCGGGACTCCCGCGGCCAGGCTTACCCTCACGGAGGTCGCGGTCAAGGCCAGGGACACGGAAACAACTCTGGGCGCAGAAGAGGCAGTAATGACGGAAGCGGAGGACGAAGGCCCGGCGGCGACAACCGAGTATTCTGTGAGCTTCACGGCTGGGTCTTCCACACCACCGCAGAGTGCGACCTAGTCGCCGCTACCCGCGCAATCAAGCAGCGCAGGCTGGCCACAAGGGCCGGCGCCCCGCGACACGATCGCGCGGCAGCTCAATAACATCAAGCCCTGCCGCCTCTGCCACCGCTTCCGCTCCTTGGGGAGCCACCGAAGCAAGTTGACGATCCGCAGCGTCGCATAGTGCACGCCATCACGGGCGGACACGCTCACACATTCCCGTCCAAGCGACAACGTCGGGCCTACACCCGACAGGTGCAACACATCAACTCGTCGCCACCCACCGAGCTACCTCCGTGGGTCGGTGCATCGGTGACCTTCGGCCCCGAGGACGCGGCGGGAATCAGCCTGCCCCATCACGACGCCCTCGTTATCTCGGCGATCATAAACGATTGTGAGGTGCGTCGTGTCTTCATCGACGGAGGAAGCTCGGCTGACATACTATTCGCATCCACCCTCACAGAGATGGGGATACCGCGGGCGTGCCTCGCCCCCGCAGGCATCCCGCTCCTGGGCTTCGGAGGCGAGCCTGTCCCAGGGCTCGGGAAGATTGAACTCCTAGTGGAGTTCGGAGAAGGGGAGTGCAAGCGTCAGGAGAGTATCGTCTTCGACGTGGTCGATCTCCCCTACCAATACAATGTTATCCTCGGCCGGGTCACATTGAACAAGTTTGGTGCCATTCCTCACCATGCTTTCCTCTGCATGAAGATCCCTTCCCCTTGCGGTGTCATTACCGTCCGAGGCGATCAAGACTTATCCCGCAAAATTGACAACGACATCCAGGCGGCCATTCGCTATGTCCACACCGTTCACGCTGAGGCCGAAGCTGAAAGAACCACGCCAGGGGCTGCCGACCCTCCAACATCTGGGTGGTGGGTCCCAAAGCCCAAGCCCGATGGCGAGACACGTGTGGTACCACTGACAGAGGAAGATCCGATCAAGACGGTGCTCGTTGGGGTGAACCTCGACCCAAAGGTCGCAGAGGCCCTGCTCAGCGCACTCCGGGACGACCGCGACCTCTTCACATGGGAGCACGAAGACCTCCCTGGCATGCCCAGGGAAATTGTTGAGCATCGGCTATACGTCAAGCCGGACGCACGCCCGGTGAAGCAGAAGCTCCGGAGAATGTGCGTAGAACGTCAAGCCGCGGCTCGTGAGCAGGTTGACAAGCTCTATAAAGCCGGGGTCATCCGTGAGGTCATGTACCCGGACTGGCTCGCCAACCCCGTCCTCGTCAAGAAGGCCAATGGGAAGTGGCGCATGTGCGTTGACTACACCAACCTCAACCGCGCGTGTCCAAAGGATAACTTCCCACTCCTACGGATCGATCAGCTGGTCGATGCCACCTCGGGATGCGAGCTTATGAGTTTCCTGGACGCGTACTCCGGGTACCACCAGGTGTGGATGGCCAAAGAAGACGAAGAGAAAACAAACTTCATCACGCCCTCCGGGACATTCTGTTACGCTCGAATGGCCTTCGGACTCAAGAACGCCGGTGCAACCTTCACACAACTCGTGTGTAAGGCCCTCGCGCCTCAGATAGGGCGGAACATTGAGGCCTACGTCGATGACATTGTCGTCAAGAGCGCCCTCGCCAACACCCACGCCGCAGACTTGTGGGAGACATTCGACAACCTCAAGAAGGCGGGCATGAAACTCAACCCGGAGAAGTGCGTGTTCGGGGTCCAGGCGGGGAAGCTCCTCGGCTTCCTTGTGTCAGCAAGGGGTATCGAGGCCAACCCGGCAAAAATACAAGCAGTGCTCGACATGCGACCACCAGAAAATGTTAAGGAATTGCAGAAACTGACAGGGCGTCTCGCCGCGTTGGGAAGGTTCATCTCTCGCTCGGCTGAAAAAGGACTCCCGTTCTTCAAGACGCTGCGCGGGTCCTCCAGCTTTGAGTGGACGAGCGAAAGCCAAGCCGCCTTGGAAGAGTTGAAGGCATACCTTGCCTCGCCGCCCCTGCTGCAGAGCCCTTGTCCCAGGGAGGCGTTGTTGCTCTACCTCGCAGCCACCCCGACGGCAGTGAGCGCCGTCCTCGCCAAAGAAAAGGACAAAACCCAACATCCCGTCTACTATGTGTCCGAGGCGCTGCAGGGCGTGAAGGTGCGGTACACCGAGCTGGAGAAGCTCGTGTACGTGCTCCTCATGGCGTCAAGGAAGCTGCGACACTACTTCCTCGCCCATTCGATCCGAGTGCCGTCGGCCTTCCCCATTGGCGAGATGCTTCGCAACAAGGAAGCGTCTGGGCGCGTGGGCAAGTGATCGGCCGAGCTTGCCCCGTTCTCCATTGAATTTGTGCCAAGGACAGCAATCAAGTCTCAGGTGTTGGCGGACTTCCTAGCAGAATGGGCCCCGTCGGGGCACGCCGCGCCTCCAACCCCCTCGGACCCGCTGTGGACGATTTACGTCGATGGCTCATGGTGCTCGGAAGGCGCCGGCGCTGGAGCAATCCTTGAGTCCCCGGAGGGCAATGTCACCTCTTACAGCGCGCGCCTCGAGTTCCAGACCACTAACAACGGGGCAGAATACGAGGCGCTCCTCCTCGGTCTCCGAAAGGCAAGCGCCTCGGGTGTGCGGAGGATGGTCGTCAAGAGCGACTCGCAGCTTGTCACCAGCCATATCGACAAAAGCTACCAGGCCAAGGACCCCAAGATGATCAAGTACTTGGCTCTGGCCCGGGCCATGGAGAAGCACTTCACCGGCATCACCGTTTGCAGCATCCCACGCGCTGCGAACACCAACGCCAACATCCTTGCAAGGGCCGCAAGCACGAAGACCGAAATCCCCCAAGGGGCTTTCTATGAAGTGATCTCGGAGCCCGCCACGAAAGGGCTCCCCGAGGTGTGCCTCATTGGCGAGCAAGACTGGAGAACCCCGGTCCTGAGTTACCTCTCAGACGAGACGGAGCCCACCGACCCTGTCGAGGCACGGAGGCTCAAGAGTCGGGCCCGGGGCTTCGTCATCCACGACAATGCTCTCTACAAGCGCGGGGTATGCGCACCCTATCTTCGGTGCGTCTCCAAGGACGAGGGGCTCGAGCTGGTCCGCGAAATCCACCAAGGTCTGTGTGGGTCGCACCTCGCCCCCCGAGCCTTGGTGTCTAAGGCATTCCGTCAAGGGTTCTATTGGCCCACCGCCCATCGCAACGTCCAAAGCCTCGTCAGAACATGCCCCGCGTGCCAATGGATGGGACGAGGCACGAAGCTCCCTGCGAACGAGCTACAGCCCATCCCACCGTCATGGCCGCTGGCCCGCTGGGGCGTCGACCTTGTCGGCCCTTTCGGGTTGAGGATTCACGGATACAAGTTCGTCGTCGTCGCCGTCGACTACTTCTCCAAGGGGATCGAGGCCGAGCCCTTAGCCAAGATAACGTCGGCAGCCGTGCAGAGGTTCGTATGGAAGAATCTCATTTGCCGCTTCGGCGTCCCAAGGGAACTCACCGTCGACAACGGGACTCAGTTCGACGCGACTCCCTTTCGAAAGTTCTGCATCGGCCTCGACATTAACTTGTGCTTCGCCTCTGTGGCCAATCCAAAGGTGAACGGCGCGGTCGAGCGGGCCAACGGGATCGTCCTTTCGGGCCTTCGCAAACGCCTCTTCGACTTGCCCAAGGGTCTCTGGGCTGACGAGCTCCCTAGCGTCTTGTGGTCCACCCGCACGGTGGCCAGTCGGGCCACCGGCCTCACTCCCTTCAAGTTATTATATGGAGAGGAGGCGGTGACCCCCGAAGAAATCAAGACCGGGTCCCTGCGCACCACGACGACCATTGACGGAGATTCCCAAGAGGTATCCCTCGAAACGCTGGATGCCGTCCGGCAGGAGGCTGCTCTCAACATCGATCGATACCAAGCCACCGTGGCGAAGGCGTATAACAAGACTATCCGCCCACGACCCATCCACGTCGGCGACCTCGTGCTCAAGAAGAAGGCGAATCCAGAGGCCGACGGCAAGCTGAGCTCCAAGTGGGAAGGACCGTATGAGGTGGTTCGTGCCACTCGCCCGGGAGCGTTCCGCCTAGCAACCCTTGACGGCGCCGAGCTGAAGCACAGCTGGAACGCTGACAATCTTCGCAAGTACTATGTGTAACTTCAGTTCTTCTAGGTACGGCCGCTGCGTCGGCAGTCTTATATTTTGGGTAGTGCAGCTAGGGCAGAGACTGCTGCGTCGGTCGCTGCCCCTGCTAGTTTGTTTACTTGGGTTAAGGCCGCTGCGCCGGCCATTACCACCTTCTGTAATTGGCCTTCAAGCCTTGTTAAGCCTCGATAAAAACTCAGAACGGCGGCATCATGCCCCCTTTGAAACAAGTTCCAACATCTCCATCCGGGATAGAGTGTCCCTTCCCTCCGGGGTCGTGCGACGATAAGCTCCCCGCAATGTCGAGCCATCTCCATCCGGGATAGAGTGTCCCTTCCCTCCGGGGTCGTGCGACGATAAGCTCCCCGCGATATCGAGCCATCTCCATCCGGGATAGAGTGTCCCTTCCCTCCGGGGTCGTGCGACGATAAGCTCCCCGCGATGTCGAGCCACATCTCCATCCGGGACAGAGTGTCCCTTCCCTCCGGGGTCGTGCGACGATAAGCTCCCCGCGATGTCGAGCCATCTCCATCCGGGACAGAGTGTCCCTTCCCTCCGGGGTCGTGCGACGATAGGCTCCCCGAGATGTCGAGCCATCTCCATCCGGGGTAGAGTGTCCCCTCCCCCCGGGATCGTGCGACGATGAACTCACCGCGGGGTTGAGCCGTCTCAAACGCTAAGTATTTTTGAATGAGGCATAAAAGCGTGGCATCGAGTACCCAACGACATATCTTTCTTATTATTATTGAAGAAACGACCGCTCTCAAGCACGCCATCGAGCGCTAGTTATTTTCGGGTGGGAGATGGGGCACGATGTCGTGCCCCCTCCATTATTACAAGATGCATACATACTTAGTACAATCGAAAAATTGAAATAACCATAGGGCTATGATGAGAAAAGCTCAAACTCATCAGGAGCGTTGGGCAAGGCCCACGAGGAACACCGCGACCTCTGCGTCGCTCAAGATACGCACGTCATCGTCCCGCCGCTCGGTTTTCGTTAACTCGCGCGAAGCACAGCATTTGGTGGACTCAGGCCTAGCAGGTGCTGTCCCCAGGCGCTCCGCGCTCACCTTCCATCGAAAAGCCGTCACTCTACAAACCAGATAACATGAATTTACAAGTAGCAAGTGCGAAGTTCAGTGAATCTTTTGGATTTTCATTAATAACTAACAAGTTACATGAGAGTTACAACGGAAGGTCCAAGCATGTCCGATCATGTAAACCCTAGCAAAAGATGGTCTACTGGGCTAAAGGGCTCAAGTCGACACAACGGCGGCCCGGGTACTAACAAAAAAAAACTAAGGAAAATCCTATAGTGCTAAGGTAAGCAAAAAACACAAAGCTAAGAGTGAAGCTCACACCTGTGAAGGTCGCCCGCTAGGCGCTGCCGCGGGCAGCCCCCCAGGAGTCTCTTGGGGGACCCGGGACTTCCAGAGCCCAGCAACGTACTTCAGACCACGCCTGTCCCACACGCGTGCCAGGAAGGCCCGGACACTAGCCCGGACGTGCGCGCGAGCACCCTCCATCCTCGTCCTTGCCGGGAGGGTGAAGTCCGCCGCCTCGAACCTGCCTGCGGGGTCGCAGCCGGCCTCGCGCAAGCAGGTGAACGCCAGCTCGACGGAAGCCTGGGCGCAGTCCCGGGCATGCGCCGGGATCGCCGCTAGCGTGGCCGCACTAAGCGCAGCCACCCAGCGCAGCCGGGCGGCTGGTACGCCTTCATCAGCACCATCAGGAAGTGGAAGGGAAACTCCAAGTCCTGCGCCAAGTTCGCCAATACCCTGCAACGGCGGAGGCCACCAGGACGTCCAGCTCCTGCTGTCGCGCGGTGGCAGCCTGTCGCTCAACCCCCGCGGCATGAAGCTCGGCGCGGAGAGAGGCGATCACCTCCTCCACTTCCGAGAGCTTCTCCTGGGCCCCTGCGGCCTTCTCCTCGGCGACCTTGGCCCGTTCCTTCACCTCCCGGATACGAGCTATCTTGCCCTCTACCTCGGCGTCGTGCATCTCCAAGAACCGCTCCGTCGCAAGGAAGCTCTACAAAGAGGTGTCACAAGTTAGGATCCGCCAATAAAGATGTCATGCGTAAAGGAGAGATCAAGGGAAGATGTTACCTTGATCAGGGCCGACTTAGAAGCGGTTCGCACGTCCGCCGGTGACAGCCCGGAGAAAGCAGTCTCAAGGTCCGCGGGGCAAATCCGCCCTGTGAGGTCGTCGTAAAGGCCCGTCTCGACCTCAGAGTTGACGAAGTGCCCCGGGAGCAGCCGCCCCCCGATCAACGGGGCGCCCGGCGCACCTCCGCTATCCGCGTCCATGTCCACACGGGACGTAGACCTCGGCGTGGTGCTGCTCCCACCGAGTAGCAGAGCCGGGCGGGCGGGCTCCGAGCTTGATGTAGAAGCTATGGTGACAGCTCCCCCCGGCGTCGCTGGCGCGGGTAGCTCAGCAGACGCGGCTGTGTCTGCCTCGCCACCCCCCTCGAAGCCAAAGTTGAAGCTGCCCGTTGACGACCCGTTCGCCGCCACCGGAGGGGAGGAGTGACCCCTCTGGACTTCCTGCAACCCAGCATCCTCATCACCGCTGTTGTCGTACCGGTCCGCGCTCGACTCTGGGTCAAGTGAGGTCGAAGGCAACACCTGGACCTCGGCGTGGCCAGAGTGGCGGCTGGGCCGCTCTCGCCCGGGGCTCAGGGGACGCTCTCCAACCATCGCGGCGCGGACCACCCGAGCCAGCGAAGACGGGGCCGCCTCGCGAGCACGCTTGGCCGCCACCGTGCCCCCGGTCGGCGAAGGCGGGGCTACCTCGCGAGCGCGCTTGGCTGCTACCATGCCCCCGGTTGGCAGGGGAGGTGGCCGGGCGGGCACCGCCCCACTTGAAGCGCAAACACGCCCGGTTGACCCGTGGTCCCTGAATCATCGACTTCACATCCGCCTCCTCAGCAGCTGTGTAGCGGCCGAGTAGCTCCTCCGCGGCGACCTCCGCGCTCTGTAATGATTGGACTGTGGAATAGATTAGGAATCACGGTAAAAGTCTCATAAGGGGAGCTTGGCTAAAAGTTAGAAAACACTCACGGGAGGTCGGGACGTAGCCATCCAGAGTCTGTAAGCCGTGCGGCAGGACTGCGTCTGGTGGCGCCAAAGTCGGCGTCCAACCCGCCGCCAGCGGTGTGATCCCGAATAGAAGGTACTCTTCTACCAAGTCACGCACGCCCAGCGCATGAGCCAAGCGCTAGAGCATGATCTTCTGGGCCTCGTCGCTCCCATCCAAGGAAGGAGGAGAGGCCCTCGGAGGTCGGGCACCTCCTAGGCAAGTGAGGCCCGAAACCTGAATGCGATAGTAAAACCAAGCGCCCCGCCAATCCGGCCACCTGGCCCGGGTGGCAAACACTGGATACTCGGCCTTGTTACGCTGCCGGCGCCGGGAAAAGCTCGCCGTCCCGTATGTCGAAAAGGAATTTTCTGTCGCCTTTACCTTCATCACCAACGCCTGATGATGCCAAGCGAACAGCCTCCTGGAGCCGACCATCCCCATGCTCCTCACCGCCCACTCGAATGCGGCCAGCCTGACGAAGGCGGACGGGTGGAGGTCCGAGACCTCGATGCCGAAGAATTCGAGCACCTCCAGCAGCAAACCGGTGGCCGGGATGCGCAGCCTGGCGTCGAATTGAGAAGCAAAGACAACGATGCGCCCCGGGCCTGGCACCCCCTTCACTGCGGAGCGAGGAGGAGCCTCGGCGCCGTAGGGGCCACCGGGCTCGGGAATCTTGCCCTCCGCGGTCAGGCGCCTGAAAAGCGCCGCGTCCGCGCTCGAGGGGCCGAGGAAGCGAGAGTAGGCTAGCTCGGCTACTCCCACTCCTTCAAGCAGGCCCTTCCCCTTTGCGGTGCGCGGAGACGTCGCCATCTCGCCACAAGTCAGATCTTGTGGCCCTGCACACAGCCGGTCAGACCGGAGCACGGCCGGTCAGACCGCCCCGGTCGAGTCCGGGCCGACCCCGCGCGACCCCGCGGCCGGCCGGTCAGACCTTGAGCAACCCTGGTCAGACCGCCCCGGCCGAGTCCGCGGCCGACCCCGCGGCCGGCCGGTCAGACCTTGGGCAACCCCGGTCAGACCGCGGTCGGCCGACTCCGCGCCCGGCCGGTCAGACCGCCGGCACATGCGGTCAGACCGCCCGACCCCGCACCAGCGCGAGCCCGCGGCCGACTCCACCGTTTTCGAGCCCGCACGACCCCGCGGCCAGCCTCGTTAGGTCACGGCGACGCGGGGTGGCTGGGGCGCGAGGCGCGGGGCGGCCGGGGTGGCGCGGGGTGGCCGGGGCAGCGAGGGGTGGCCGGGCGGCGCGGGGTAGCCGGAGCGGCGCGGAGTGGCCGGGGGCGGCGTGGTGCGGCGTCGGGGCCGGAGGAGCACGGGCGAAGCACGGCGGCGGCGGCGTTGAGGTGGAGAAAGAGAGGGAGAGAGAGGAGGAGAGAGAGAGGGGCGGGGCGGGCTTTATAGCCGCCCCGCGGCAAATATCTTCGAGCTGAGTCATGGCGGCCGGTCAGACCGCCGCGCAAGCCGGTCAGACTGGCCCTACACCGGTCAGACCGCCCCTACACCGGTCAGACCGCCCCATGAAGGGTGCCTGCAAACTCTCCACCCTGGAGACTCCGTTTGAGAGGTTTTAGTAAAACGGCCGTAACTTTCTCATACGGAGTCCGTTTTAGGTCCACGACCACTCAAATCGAAGCTGACGACGAGACGCATCTGAAAAAAATACATGTGTATACACCTGTACGCATCTTGACCCTCAAAATTCGGCTTCTAAGTAGGACTTTTCGGCTCCGGAAGTTTCTTCGCCACTTTTCTTGATCTTGCGGAGGGCAAATCTCCTTCACCCGGACTCTGAATTGGGTGATTCTTGTTTCCCTGGTTAGCTTGAGTCAAGGACTTGCTTTCCACCTTGGTCCCAGCACTTTCGTCTGGGCGCCGAGCACTTTCGTCCGGGCACCGTTTCCAAAATCTTCGATTTCGGGCCAGAATTTCCACTAGTCGTTTCGTCGACTTTCTCGGAATTGGCTCAAAACTTCTGGAGGCGTAGAGTTGTGCCTTCCACTCACAGTCGTGAAAACCGTTCGACAATCAGAGCTGCCAAACTCCTTGCCCAACGCTGCCACTTTCCTGCCGCGGCAAGGAATCTGCGGTTTTCGCTACTACGGCGGCAGAGCATCAACTAGCCTTGCCTCATCTATTTTGTACCGACAGTTCCAAGCTTTGAACCATCCGTACTTGACTGACGTGCTCGGACCGCGCGCTGACCCCCTCAAGAATCGGTGCGCTGGTCCGGGCGTTCGTCACCCGATCGCCTGAATCGTCGAGGGGCTACTGTTGGAGTAGGGGTCCCCGCGCTAGCCTATTTTTCAAAGCCTTCTGGATGTACTGTCAGGGACCACACTGATACCATCAAGAGCAGCCCCAGTCTTCACCGTCATCGCGGACTACGTCAACACCGTCAAGGACAACCTCGGCGTCCGTCATCGTCGAAGTCTACGTCGTCAATACCGCCATGGGAAACCTCTCGTCACTAAGGGCAACCTCGACGTCGTCGACATCCTCGACGTCCGTCATCATCAAAGTCTACGTCGGCGACGCCAGATCAAGAGCTACACCGACATTGCCAACGATCGTCCCGGTGTTCTTCACCGCCAAGGTCCGCGCCGGCATCGTCACCAAAGATGCCAGAGAATATTCCCCGAAGATGCCTAGAATATTCTCCTAAAAATATCTTCTATGCACGGGAAATGACGACTACGCCCTTGTAGAAGTCCCTCTCATGTGAGGGCAAAATTGTAATCTCACCTTTTCCATCCTCCAACCCTATAAATACCCCCCCTAGGGGTAGAGAGGAGGGGGAGAGAAATCTTGTAACCCTAGCACATTGTTTCAATAGAAGAGTAACTTTCACTTCGTCGTACACCAGAGGGGTTTCGCCTCCTCGTACACGGCTTGTGTTTCACCCTGTCGTACGTGTTTCGTTCCTTGGCTTGACGGACGTTCGGAAGGTCCTACTCGCTCGCACTCCTCGTGCACCACCGATGGTCCCTGTAGCCGTTCGAGGGTGCCATAAGTTTAATGTCTAGACTTGTATCTACGACAAGTGTATACTTCATTCCATCATATACCGGTATGAATTTTTTCAGACGTTTTTGAAACTTATACGTGATTTTAAAAATCAAGAATCGGCCGGACGTCCCTCTGACTTAAGTCAGAGGATCTCGTTTCGGGCTAATGGGCCTAAAGCCGGGTTGCTAATACAGTGTCGGAGTATTATTCCAGCAATACTAATTATGGGGCGGCGTGAGCACAGCAAATCAGGATGGCTGCACACGGGAGACAAGGTTTAGACAGGTTCAGGCCCTCTCGGAGTGGTAATACCCTACGTCCTGTGTTTGGTGGCTAGTATTGCTATATCCCGAGTGCCGCAAGCCCTAGAGAATCGATCTCGAGGGGGCTTGAGCTATGAAACAATGGAGATGATGCTTGATGATCGAAGATTGGAGGAGATTGGATACCGATCGGAGGTCCCCTACCGGGCCTTATATAGCCGGCCGGGATAGGGTTACAGAGTCCGGATCGGATTAACAGATATGTTTCCTATTCGGTTACAACTAATTCTGGGTAAGCCGGACAGGTATTAGTCCTTGTCTTGTACTCCACGCTAGTGAGGCGCCCCCGTGTTGTAGTCGGACTCCGAGTAGCCGGCCCGGCCCATCCCGTGGCTGGAAGGCCGGATTCGTCCTCTATGCTGATACTCGGGTGCCATGTCACCATCATACAGCAATGCACATATCTTTCTTTTAATTATCAAAGATGTATGGAAATGATTACTAATCTCAGCAATGCATGTTATGATGTCCCTTCATCGATCAACCGTAAATCAACAGATATTGGTAAAATCAGTGGCAAAGCTAGGATTCACCCGATGGCTAGGATCCTGCTGCCTGCTGCTAGTGCCTGGTCGAGCCGCCCACCCGCCACGTGCGCTAGCCGCTAGGGCGCTTGCTGCCGCCTGGGGCTGCCGGGCTGGAGAATGAAGATGGAGACCGAGTGAGACAGTGAGTGGGTCAATGAATGGTTGATTGGCTGGACTTCTACTGGGCTTTCGACAAAAATTTGAGCAAAATGGGCTGGTCGATGGACCACCTGGACCACCCTCCAGCGTCGCCACTGGGTAAAGTCATACACATATATGTATGTTATGCATGTGTGTACATGCGTGAGTGGGCAGGATAAAGATCGGGGACCTAGAGACTGAACGGGTGATTGCGGGATAAATAGTCAATTTTGACTTGCTGGACGACGTCTAACGTATTAATCCCCACATTTCTTTTTAACAAAAGGTAAAGCCAAGAGAGATATAAAAACTGGTGCTACTATGGCTAGGTCTCCCGCTTTGTCAGGTATTTATGCCATGGATCGGTAGAAAATACCTTTCTGGCAGAATATGAGGCGGGGTGGGCGGGCGAGAAGCACCATTGGATGCATGCATGCCATGGAAGACAAGCCAAAAAGTCGTTCGGTTATCTCGTCTATAAAATAATCTTGGAAATTTGTTTGGTGAAAGTGATCATTATTATATGATGATAGTTCAATGAAATAATGTGAAAACTATAGTGACACCAAAAAACTCCAGCCCAAAAACTCCCGCGCCAAAAAACTCCCGCGCCAAAAAATCCCGCGCCAAAAACCTCCCACGCCAGAAAATCCTGCGCCAGAAAATCGGCGTGCACACTCTGAATTTTGGCAAAATAATCCCGAACGTACGAAATGTCTACTTTGTCCAGCTGTCTCATCCAACTACTGCTAACTCGGGTGGTGTTTTAGTAATTTTCACCCCTACAAGCCGCACCATATCCACCTGGGTCCCCTATCACCGGCCACATTTTCCCCAAATCATCATGCCCTAGCTAGTCGTTCCCCACGTCCTACATCGACTGCCGCCACCGGAGCAGCTTCACCCGTAGCAGCCGAACCGGAGCAGCTTCACCGGCGGCCACCACTTCACCTCCGGCCACCGATTCACCGGAGCAGCTCCCCCCATCACCGGCAGCGACCGAACCGGACCAGCTTCATCTCGAGCGACCGCAACGGAGGAGCTTCACCGGCGGCCACCGCTTCACCTCCGGCCACCGCTTCACCGGAGCCCACCGCACCGGAGCAGCTCCCTCGATCACCACGGGACTACATCCGCCGACGCCAACACACCGGATCTTCAGGAAATAATGGCAGGACCGGGGATCTCATCAGCAAAGCGCCGCAGAGTCCAAGGTATGTAACAGATCTCCTATAATCAAAACTGTAATTGTAGGTACGTGTTGTAGGTAGTCTGCTAGTCGCATTCTCATGCTATTGCATTCATTGCAAACAAAGAAACAATATTGATTTTATTTATTTATTCATGAAAGAAATTGTAGTGCCTGATTACGAGAGGATGCGGCTTCAGAACTTGATGGAAAACAATACAAGGATGCGAGCACTGGGCATCGGTACATTGGCATCTATTCTTAGAAGAACAAACACACCAGTTTCCCCTGTGAGGACTAAGCAATTGAAGAATAAGTCTAGTAATCACGAAGGCTCTGGATCAGACTATGATCCTAAAGAGGATGAGGTCAATGAGGGAGAAGAAATTGATGCTAACTCATTAGAGGAGGAAGAGCCGTTGACGGAGGACCAATCCATAACTACGAACTGCACATCTAAGGTGCTAGCTCATTGCTACATATAATGTCTTGCAGTGGTTGTTTTCATAATTTGTATTTATGGCATCTGCTTATTTGAACTAACATCTTTCTTATTGTTATTTTGTAGCAGGCCTCTAAGACTTATAAGATGCCTCCAGGTGGAAAGGCACCTTCCAAGAAAGTTGTCGTAGGTACGAGCCTAGACAGTAGATTTATGGCACCCCCGGTCAGGCTACAGCGACCTCCGGGCGTGCTAGAGGAAAACGAGCGAGAGCCAACACGCGCGAGACAGTCGATGACGCAAAACGGTATTCGTGTTAGGGCATGAATTGAGAGCTTACAAGTGAGGGGAATGAGAAAAATCCCCCTCCCCTCCACCCCAGGGGGTATTATAGGGTTTGAGAGTGAGAAATATAAAATTACACTTTTGCCCTCACATGAGAGGGGATTTACAAGGGCATAACAATCATTTCCCTACTCCTAAGGCATCTTGAGGGAATATTCCTGAGTATCTTTTTAGGAGAATCTCCTTGGAAAGCGTGATGGTCCCGCGCGGGGGCACGTTGGCGACAGCCCTGACGCGGCGTGCGGGCGCGTCGGCGATAGTCACCACGCGGAGCGCGCGTTCGCCAGAGACAGCCCTGACGCGGAGCGTGAGCTCGTGGGGGTCAGCCTTGACGACGGAATGTGTCGACAGAAACCTCGATGGTGCGGCAGTGATTCCAAACAGCGTCGATTCGGGGTAGCGCGGAAACACTCCTCCAACAGTAACCCCTTGCCGGTTGGGGCGGTCGAATAGCGCCCGTCCGAGCCGGCACACTAATCCCCAATGGGTTGGAGCGCCGGCCGGATCGACGATCCTTCGCAGATCACCATTTTCTCTCGAGAGGTGGTCGGCGGGGCGGTTTTTCCTCCTCTCCCCCCCTTTTTTTTCTTTTTCTCCTCTTTTCTCTCTTTTTTTTCTTTTTTTCTCTTCTTCCTTTTTCTCCTTTTTTCTTCTCTTCCTTTTTCTCTTTTTTCCTTTCTCCTGCTTTTCTTTCTTTGGCCGAAACGCCTCTCTTGCTGAAATGGGCCAAGGCCCACACGGTATAGTCGGTTGGGGGTGGAGATATTTATCTCCACCACCCGGCTACTTTTCCTCACTCCCTTCTCTCTCTCACCCACACCACCGCCTCCCCTTGCATCCGCCCGCATCCTGCCGTTTCCCCGGCCCCGAGCCCCGAGCGCCACCGGCCGCCGCCGCCGCGAGCCACTATCACCGGGGTGGCTCCGCCCGTGCTAGCCTCTCCGCTCCACGCCCACGCCAGCCTCTCCCCGGCCCCGAGCCCCACCGGCCGCCGCTGCTGCACGTCCGCGCCCGCCTTGAGCTCCGGCTTTGCCCGCCTCGAGCTCCGGTGCTCCGGCCACTGGGCCCCCGAGTTCCACCGCTCGGGCCGCCCGAGCTCCAACACCTCGGCCGCCTGGGCCCCGAGCACTACCGCCCCGGCCGCTTGGGCCGCTTGGCCCCCGAGCTCCGGCCGCTCCGGCTACTCAGGCCGCTCGACAACCCCCGACCCCGACGCTCCCGCAGCTCGCCCTTGGCATCAGCGGGCTTCAGCGGGTGACCGCGTTCTTCCGCGAAGGCCGACGGGCCAGCGCGAGGTCGAGCGGGGCGGCAAACTCACGGCTGACAACGGGGCAGTTGTCGCGCGGCACGCAGACGAGCGGGGCTGTGCGCCCGGCCGGTCGGCGGATGATGGCGAGCGCCAGCGGGCTTCAGCGGGCGACTTCAGCCTGACGCGGGCTAACTTGGCCTAGCACGGACTCCAACAGGCGATCGAGTGCGACGACGCTCCGCAGGCAAGCAGTGGGCTTGGGCGCGTGACTGCGAGCGAGGCTCCATGGGCGAGCGCGGCGACGAGCGGACGGACGCGCACACGCACGAACGCGAGCGGCGACGAGCGGACGAATGCGCACGCGCACGAACGTGAGCGCGGCGACGAGCGGATGAGCGCAGCGACGCGCGGGCGACTTGCCGACGAGCGCGGGCGATGTGCAGGCGACGTACTGACGACATGCGGACGATGTGTCGACGACGTGCTGATGATGCACGAACGACGTGCTCACGAGCGCAGCGACAGGCGAACGAACACGAATGCGAACGACGCCGCGGACGACGAGCGAACGAGCGCGGCGACGCGCGGATGACGTGCCAATGAAGTGCTGGCGCGCGTGCCGACGAGGAGCTGGCGCGCGTGCCGACGACACGCTGGCACGCGTGTCGACGACGTATGGATGAACGTGAATGACGCGCATACATGGCCCTTTTCCTCGGGCTCCTTTCGACAGCGTCAAGATTCAGTCGAGGTGAACCCTGACGCGGACGCAGGGAACGTCGACCGGGAACTTGACGTGGAAGCGTCGAAGCCAACAAACACAGGCGTGAACGAATGCGGGCAACGTGCCAATGACGCGCTGGCAACGTGGACGACGCGCTGGCGCGCGTGCCAACGACGCGCTAGCGACGTGGACGACGCGCTGGTGCGCGTGCCGATGACGCGCTGGAGACGTGCTGGCGCGCGTGCCGACGACGTGCTGGCGACATGGACGACGCGCTGGCGCGCGTGCCGACGACGCGCTGGCGACGTGCTGGTGCACGTGCTGACGACGCGCTAGTGCGCGTGTCGACGACGTATGGATGAACATGAATGACGCGCAGACATAGCCCTTTTCCTCGGGCTCCTTTCGACAGCGTCGAGGTTCAGTCGAGGTGAACCCCGACGCGGACGCGGGGAACGTCGATCGGGACCTTGACGTGGAAGCGTCAAAGTAGACCTCGACGTAGGGAGTGTCGTCGTAAATTTTGACGTGGGATTGGGCGAGCTTGATCCGCCGATTGAGTTGAGCTGACGTCAAATGAGCGCAAGGATAGGGGTGACCGCTGCCTTTGAGTTGACGGAGAAGGACTACTCCCGCTACTTGGGCCCTTCAGCGGTGAGAGCGAAGCCGGGGGAATAGGTGTTGAGGGTGGTCTTTGATGATGTCGACGTAGTTCTCGACGGTGACAGACGTCGATGTAGTCATTAACGACGTTGACGTAGACCTTGACGTCGTCGACGTAGTTCTTGACGATGTTGACGTAGACGGGTGCTGAGGTTGCCCCTGACGTCGTTAGCGTAGTCCTTGACGACACCGACGTAGACCTTCATGGTGACGAGCGCTGAGGTTGCCCTTGATGTCGTCGGTGTAGTCCTTAATAACATCAACGTAGTCTTTGACAGAGACGGACGTCGAGGTTGTCCTTGACAACACCGATGTAGACGGGTAGTGATGTTGTGTTGATGCGAACGTTGAGTCCACGCTTATCAGTTATGGAATAGACTGACGTACGCCGACCCGGATGTTGGGTCTGCGTGCATCGGTACCGGGTTGTCTAAACTCGCTTCTAGCGAGCCCCTTGTGGAGATGACACCGAGCTTAATGTTTGCAAAGTGTGCGTCGTACCACTTCATGCAAAAGGTTGTGCGTGCGTACTAGATGGGGTGTCGACACCGGCGGTGACATCGGCGGAGTGTCAATGCCGAGGAGCATGGCAACTTCAGCGGAGTATATCGACGCCGGACGGAGCATGTCGACGCTGGGTTAGACGATGACACTAAGCGGAGCGTGCCGACGCCGAGCGAGACAATGGTGCCGGGTGCTCGGCTTTATTTCTGGGGGAGCCCCTTGCCAGGATGGAGTGGAGCGTAGAAGGTGACGAGGCATACATGGACCGTGCCCGTGGAGGGCATTGAGGCACAGATGGTACCTTGGCTGCGGATGGTGTTGAAGCGCACCGTGGTACTTTGTCGAGATGCCTGCGGTGGTGTACGCACCTGGCTGGCGCCGAGTGCTAAGTCCGGTACCTCCCAATGGAAAAACTTCACGCACGAGGGCATACCCGAGAGCGCTTGTGGCATTCCACAACCACAACCTTCAATACCCGACGGCGTAGCAAGGAGTGCATTGATGTTTCCCCTGGCATGGACACTTCATATGCGACAAGGACCAATAATTAGCGCATGATGGCTACAGTCATTTAGTGTATGATGACAACAGCACATGACACTCGACGGTGGCCAACACATGGCGCTCGATGGCGACAAACAATCGGTCACTCAATGGCGACAAACACATGACACACAATGGTGGCAAACAGTTGGTCACTCGATGGCGACAAACACATGACACACAATGGTGGCAAACAGTTGGTCACTCGATGGTGACAAGCACTTGGTGCTTGGTGGCGCGTGCAAGAACACTCCTGCCTTACTCTGACGTCGCGGGGAGCTATCGTCGCATGGTCCCGGGGGAAGAAACACTATCCTGGACGGAGATGGCTCGACGTCGCAGGGAGCTTATCGTCGCACGACCCCGGAGGGAGGGGGACACTCTATCCCGGACGGAGATGGCTCGGACGTCGCGGGGAGCTTATCGTCGCACGACCCCGGAGGGAAGAGACACTCTATCCCGGACGGAGATGGCTCGGACCTCGCGGGGAGCTTACCGTCGCACGACCCCGGAGGGAAGAGACACTCTATCCCGGACGGAGATGGCTCGGACATCGCGGGGAGCTTACCGTCGCACGACCCCGGAGGGAAGGGACACTCTATCCCGGACAGAGATGGCTCGGACGTCGCGGGGAGCTTATCGTCACATGACCCCGGAGGGAAGGGACACTCTATCCCGGACGGAGATTGGCTCGGACATCGCAGGGAGCTTACCATCGCACGACCCGGAGGGAAGGGACACTCTATCCCGGACGGAGATAGCTCGGACGTCGCGTGGAGCTTACCGTCGCACGACCCCGAAGGGAAGGGACACTCTATCCCGGACGGAGATGGCTCGGACGTCGCGGGGAGCTTATCGTCGCACGACCCCGGAGGGAAGGGACACTCTATCCTGGACGGAGATGGCTCGGACATCGCGGGGAGCTTATCGTGGCACGACCCCGGAGGGAAGGGACACTCTATCCCGGACGGAGATGATTGAAACCTGTCACAGGGTGAGCGAAGGACGTAGTCTGAAGTGGCAGGTGCTCACCGGGACGATGAGGTCGCGTGATGTCACCGAGGGCGAGCGCGTGGGGCGTGGGTGATGTTGACGAGCCCCTGATGTTGCCGAGGGGCGGGCGTGGAGGATGCCAAGCTCGAGAGCATGGACGACGGTGACGTCGATGGCGAGTGCGGCGAGGCGGACGCGTGTGGCACACGAGTGCGGTGCAGCGGACGAACGCGGCGGATGAGCATGGCAGAAGACCGCGTCGCGGCGGATGACCCCATCGTGGTGGACGCGTACGGCGGACACGCGAGGTGGATGGCCCCATCGCGGCGGACGAGCGCGGCACGGCGGACGCGCGCAGCGGTATGAGCGCGGCGTACGACGTCTTCGCGGCGGATGGCCCCGTAGCGGCGGACGAGCACGGCACGGCGGACGCGCGTGGTGGTTGAGCACGGCATAGCGGACGAGCGCGGCACAGCGGACGAGCGCGGGCACAGCGGACGCGCGTGGCGGATGACCTCTTCGCGGCGGACGCGTCCGGCGGACACGCGCGGCGGATAGCCCCGTCGCGGCGGACGAGCGCGGCACGGCGGACGCGTGCAGCGGATGAGCGCGGCGTACGACGTCTTCGTGGCGGACGCGTGCGGCGGACACGCACGGTGGATAGCGCGCGGCAGATGAGCGCGGCAGACGATGTCATCGCGGCGGACATGCACGGCGGATGAGCATGGTGGACGACGTCATCGCGGCGGACGCGCGCGGTGAACACGCACGGCGGACACGTGTGGCGGACGAGCGCGGCACAGCGGGACGCGCGCGGCGGATGACCTTTCGTGGCGGACACGTGCAGCGGACGAGCGCGGCACGGCGGACGTGCGCGGCGGATGACCTCTTCGCGGCGGACGCGTGCGGCGGGACACGCGCGGCAGATGGTCCCGTAGCGGCGGACGCGTGCGGCAGACAAGCGCGGCACGGCGGACACGGGTGGCGGATGAGCGCAGCAGACGACCCCGTCGTGGTGGACGCGCGTGGCGGATGCGTGCAGTGGACGATGGCAATGCCAATGACAAGCCCCTGATGTCGACGAGGACGGGCGCGGAGGATGCCAAATCCGGGAGCGTGGACAAGGGCGATGTCGATACAAGCCCCTGGTGTCGCTGAGGACGGGCGCGGAGGATGCCAAATCTGGGAGCGTGGACGAGGGCGATGTCGATGACAAGCCCCTGGTGTCACCATCACGCAACATTGGCTTAATTACAGCGCCTCCCTGAGCTCATTAGCTTCGCGCCTCAGGGTTTCGGCCTCCGTTTCGATGCGTGCTTTAGAGTTTGCCATGTTGATCGCGGCCGCGAGGAGTCCAGCAGCCCGGACGTTGGTTGATGAGTCATCGGCGTGGAGGTTAACGGCCGACAGGTCGTTGACGCGGGCGCCGCTAAGCTCCATGTTGACGACCATGTTGTTCGTCCTGGCTCGACGCGTCGGGTTTGGTGTGCGGGGGACGATCGTCCTCCGCGCTCTTTCTCTTTGGCGCCGTGGCTTTTTGCTCGCGTCCCCACGGTCAGCGCCAACTATCGTAGGTACGAGCCTAGACAGTAGATTTATGGCACCCCCGGTCAGGCTACAGCGACTCCGGGCGTGCGAGAGGAAAACGAGCGAGAGCCAACACGCGCGAGACAGTCGACGACGCAAAACGGTATTCGTGTTAGGGCATGAATTGAGAGCTTACAAGTGAGGGGAATGAGAAAAATCCCCCCTCCCCTCCACCCCAGGGGGGTATTTATAGGGTTGAGAGTGAGAAATATAAAATTACACTTTTGCCCTCACATGAGAAGGGATTTACAAGGGCATAACAGTCATTTCCCTACTCCTAAGGAATCTTGAGGGAATATTCCTGGGTATCTTTTTAGGAGAATCTCCTTGGAAAGCGTGATGGTCCCGCGCGGGGGCACGTTGGCGACAGCCCTGACGCGGCGTGCGGGCGCGTCGGCGATAGTCACCACGCGGAGCGCGCGTTCGCCGGAGACAGCCCCGACACGGAGCGTGACCTCATGGGGGTCAGCCTTGACGATGGAATGTGTCGACAGAAACCTCGATGGTGCGGCAGTGATTCCAAACAACGTCAATTCGGGGTAGCGCGGAAAACACTCCTCCAACAAAAGTGAAGGCCAAAATACAACCGACTAGAGTATCAGCAAGGTTACAGAAAACCAAACAGTTGGCCCAAGCAGCAACACATGAAGATAGCAGTCCAGAACCATTGCAAGTATACCCAAGTGATGAAAATAGGAGTCAATTTAGAGAGGAAGTGCGCAGGCAAAGTCCTACGAGGGATGGTCATATCCTGAAGAAAGCCATCACCAAACAAGTGATGTCGTTGGGCAACCTCCTTCCATGCATGATGCAGAGCAAGCTGTGATAGTGCCCACACTGAGGAGCACACACAATTGCAAGATGAAGGTAAGTTATAGTGGCATGTTTAATTTGTAATCTACAGAACTGCTGTACAATCACTCTCTTGAGTTAATTTCTGTAGATACACCGCCAACTGCTAAAAAAGGGGGCAGGCCACAGACAATGGGGAAATTGCTTGACAGGATGACTAGAGCTATGGGAAGAAGATTGCCCATCAATGTTCTCGAAGGGAATAGAAGGCCAGAAAAACCGGTGCAAGCTGCCAAGTTAGCATCAGAGGGTGGCATCACCATTAGGCAGGGTGTGCCTATCCTCACACACTGGAAAGAGTACAAGAAAGATGACGATGTTATAGATAATTTCATGGGCACATTAGCTATAAGTACTTTCTTTTGTCCAATTTTATCTTTAACTCCTATTTTATGCTATATGCTACATATTATTTCATTGTTCAATGTAACTTAGTCATGATTTCCATTCACTTTAATAGGGAAGGCTTGCCATGGACACGAACGACGTGCCAATAAAGGATGCATGTGTTAATCTACTCCAGGTTGGGGTACGGCAGACTCGGTATAGGCTGAAAAGAAAATACTTCGATGGTGTTCCAGCCAATGAAGTGAGAACAACATCTCCTTTACCTCATATGTCAGATGCCAGTTGGAGAGCACTTGTACAGAAGTGGTCTGACCTCAAAAACAAGATTTGAACTTGGATATCACATCATTTCTTGAGTTTCAATTTCTGAATTGTCTTACTGTCGTAGATACAAGTCTAGACAGTGAATTTGTGGCACCCCCGGTCGGTTACGACGACCTCCGGGCGTGCGAAGGGACAACGAGCCGCTGAGAGCGTGAACGCGTGAGGCAGCCGACGACGTAAGTCGGTGTTTGTATTAGGGCACGGAAATGAGAGCTTACACGTGAGGAAAATGAAAAAGGGATCCCCCTCTCTCCACCCCTAGGGGGTATTTATAGGGTTGAGAATGAAAAATGGAAGTTTACAATTTTGCCCTCACATGAGAGGGAATTTACAAGGGCATTATGGTCATTGCCCACTCCTAAGGAATCCTAGGAGAATATTTTCGAGCATCTTCGGGAGAATCTTCTTGGAGAACGTGATGGCCTCGCGTATGGGCTCGTCGGAGACAGCGCTGACGACGGAGCGCGGACTCATCGGAGACAGCCCTGACGCGGAGCGCAGGCTCGTTGGAGATAACCCTGACGCGGAGTCCCGACATGGAGAGCGGGCTCGTCGCCCTGACGCGGCGACCGGGCCCGTTGGAGACAGCCTTGACGACGACGGAGAGCGGGCTCGTCGGAGACAGCCCTGACGACGAAGAGCGCGTGGACGCGTCGGAGACAGCTTTGTCGCGGAGAGCGCGGATGAGAACCCTAATAGTGTTGCAGTGATCCTGAACAGTGTCGATCCGGGGAAGCGCGGAAACCCCCTCCAACAGTAGCCCCTTGCCGGTTGGGCGGTCGAATAACGCCCGTCCGACGCCAGCACACTAATCCTTAATGGTTGGTGCGCGGGCCGGATCGGACGACTTCGCGAATCAATATTCTCTCCGAGAAGCGCTGGACGGGCGAGTTTTCTTTTTCTCCTTTTTTCTCTTCTTTCTTTTTCTCCTTTTTTTTCTTCTTTCTTTTTCTCCTCTTTTTCTTCTTCTTTTCTCTCTTCTTCTTTCCCCTTTTTTTCTTTTTTTCTCTTTTCTTCCTCTCCTTTCTTTTCTTTTCCTCCCCTTTTCTCTTCTCTGCCGCGCACGGCCTCTGGCTCCTCCTAGGCGCTAGGCCGGCCTCAGCCCGCTCCGGGTGCTGGGCCGGCCACGGGCCCATCCGACGCGGCCCGTACCGGGGGGTGGCCCAGGTACATAGCTACCCGGCCACCCGCCCCTCCTCTGCGCCCTACTCCCTCTCCATCCCCATGCTCACACCGCCGACCGGCTCCATCAAGTGTCGAGCCGACCGCGCCGCCACATCCGGGCCTCCCGCGTCCGGGTCGCCCGCCGGTCTCCGACCGCGCGCGAGGCCGCCGCCGTCCTCCACGTCCTAGAGCGCGGCTGAGCGGACGGCGGCGGGCAGGCGCAGCGGGCCCCGGCGGTCTCTGCGCCGCCTCGAGCATCCCGGTGCGCCGTTACGCCACCATGCCGCACGGCGTGCCTTGCGTCGTTTGCGCCGCTCGGCCCCCGCGCCGAGCACCTTACGGGTGCACGCTCCGGCCCTCCGCCGTCGGCCGCCTTTGGCCTGCGCCTTGCGCGCTCGGGCCCCGCCGCCGGCCACCTTACGCCGCTCGGGCCCCGCCGTCGATGCGTAGCTGCGCCTTGCGCCACCTGCCGAGCCACCGAGCCCCCGAGAGCTCGCCGCCGAGCTTTCGTCGGCTCCCCTACCGACGGGCCGGCCCTCGGCGGGGCGTTCCTAGCGGGCACAGACGGGCAATGGCGAGGCACCGACTGGCCATCCTCCTCTTGCTCCTGCTTGCTGCCTCCACTGCTCGCGCCGCAGCGGCACCGCAAAGCCGACCCGCGGGCCCAGGCTAGAGCCAGCGGCGACGCGCGACCTGCTCGCGGCCCCAGCGGGCGACACGTCGAGCGCGCGGACGGGCTCGGGCGTAGGCAGCGAGGCCGGCTGCGAGCGTGGGCCGCCGACGGCGGCCGCCGAGGCCTGCTGCTGCGTGCGGCCGTGGGCCGCTGACTGGGGCTGAGGCCGGCCGCGGACCCCGGCGGGCGAGGCAAGCCCAGGAGCGGGCGAGGGCGGCGTAGTGGACCGGGGGCGCTCGCGGCCGCCGGCATGGATAAGGCGGGACCCGGCAGGCAACGCGAGTCCAGGAACGGGTGAGGGCGACGCGGGCTCCGGCGCGGGCACGGGCGGAGTGCGGCGATCGCGCGGACGAACGTGACGCAGCGACGAGCGGAAGAGACGTGCGGACGACGCGCCCACGAACGAACGCGAGGGAGAGCGAACGGACGCGTGCGATGCGTAACGCGCACGTGGCGACGAGCGGGACTGACGCGCGTGAGAGCGAACGCGCACGTTGGCGACGAGCGTACTGACGCGGCGATGAGCGGACTGACGCACGTGAGAGCGAACAGCGCGCGCAGTGCGAGCGAACGCGCACGTGGCGACGAGCGAACTGACGCGCGTGTGAGCGAGCACGCGCGCATGGCAAGAACGAGCGGAGAACGTCGGCGACGAGCAGACTGACGCGCGTGGCCAGCGAACGCGCGCCGCGGCGACGAGCGGACGAACGCGACGAGCAGACTGACGCGCATGCTGAGCGAACGCGCCGCGGTGGCGACGAGCGGACGAACGCGAGGAGCAGACTGACGCACGTCGCGAGCGAATGCACGCGGCGGGCGACGAGCGGACGAACACGGCGACGAGCGGACTGACGCGCCTGCGAGCGAACGCCGCGTGTGTGACGAGCGGACGAACGCGGCGACGAGCGACGAATGAGCATGCGCACGAACGCGAGCGTGGCGACGCTACGTGAGCATGCGAACGAACGAACGCGTGGCGACGAGGCCGCGGGACGAAGATGGCGCATCGCACGAACCGCATGCCGCGGCGACGAGCGGATGAGCGCGGCGACGCGGCGGGGCGACTTGCCGACGAGCGCGGGCGATGTGCAGCGACGTATTGACGACATGCTGACGATGTGTCGACGACGCGCTGATGATGCACGAACAACGTGCTCACGAGCGCGGCGACAGGCGAACGAACAGGAATGCGAACGACACGCGGACGACGAGCGGGCGAGCGCGGTGACGCGCGGACGACGTGCTGACAAGCGCGATGACGCGCGGGCGACGTGCCAACGAAGCGCTGGCGCGCGTACGACGAGGAGCGACGCGCGTGCTTGACGACGCGCTGGCACGTGTGTCGACGACGTATGATGAACGTGAATTAAGTGGCAGACATGGCCCTTTTCCTCAGGCGCCTTTCGAC
Source organism: Stipa capillata (assembly GCA_019208055.1). Lineage (NCBI taxonomy): Eukaryota > Viridiplantae > Streptophyta > Magnoliopsida > Poales > Poaceae > Stipa > Stipa capillata. The sequence continues at coordinate 147,704 of JAGXJF010004437.1, forward strand.
AGCGTCGAGATTCAGTCGAGGTGAACCCTGACGCGACGCAGGGAACGTCGACGCGGGAACTTGACGTGGAAGCGTCGAAGCCAACGAACACAGGCCTGAACGAAGAATGCGGGCAATGTGCCGATGACGCGCGTGGCGACAGTGGACGACGCTTGCTGGCGACGTGCTGGCGCGCGTGCCGACGACGCGCTGGCGCGCCGTGCCGGACGACGCGCTGGCACGCGTGGCCGACAACGCGATGGTGACGTGCCAATGACGCGTTGGCGACGTGGACGACGCGCTGGCGCGCGTGCCGGCGACGTGCTGGCGACGTGCTGCGACACGCTAGCGACGTGCTGACGACGCGCTGGTGAACGCTAGCAACGTGCAAGCGACGCACGGACGAACACGAATGACGTGTGCGGACGACGTGTGCGGCGACGTGTTTGTCCTTGACGCATGTCGACGTAGACGGGCGCTGAGGTTGCCCTTGATGACGTCAGGCGTAGTCCTGACGACGTCGATGTAGTCCTCATCGGAGACGGACGCCGAGGTTGTGTCTTGACGACGTTCGACGTAGACGGGCGATGAGGTTGCCCTTGACGTCGTTGACGTAATCCTCGACGGAGTACGGACGTCGAGGTTGTCCTGACGGCGTCGACGTAGACGGGCGTCGAGGTAGCCCTTGACGATGTCGGCGTAGACCTTGATGGCAACATTGTGTTGATGCGAATGTTGTCACGGACCCGGAATTGCATATGATTCAGGGAACGCGAAGTCGCCAAGGACCGAAGGACTCGTCAGCCCGGTGGCACGGTACCTGCGCCGTACGCACCAAGACGGAACGATCCGACACCCGCCACTTGCGAGCCGGCCGGAAGCGACCAATCTTTCCCAGAACCACATACGATTCCATAATCCGGTGAAGGTTTAGAGTCGTTCCCAATTACTACCAGGGCAAAGACAGGGTCGGAGGAGCCCGGCAGTTCTACCCACACCCTAACCTAGCTCGAAGGCTAGTGGGTCGCTCGAAAGCCCGGTAGAACGCCCTCACCCTGCCTGGCCGGCACAGCATCTCAGCCAGCGGGTCACTCAACCGATTCCTGCCCAACCTAGTAACAACCGGTACAACCGTAACCCTTCACGGCATACCCAAAACGCTTCATAACATACACGCATTGCGTAAGGGCAGCCTGGAATAACAACTCAGATATCACAACAAAGCTCTACAGATACTGATATTAATATTAACTGCCCACGATGGGACAATACATTACATCACATCGGCCATAGCCGAAAACATATCCGAGTACGGAGAAATTAAACGACAGCGGAAACAAGGTAAATGAGTCCCACAGCGGCATAGTGACCGCTGAACAAAAGCTACGACCTATCCCATAGATCGACTAACTAACCGAGGAAACATCAATTTCAGGCATCATCGAAATAGTCCTCAACCCCCGGCTCACCTGCAAGCTCCAGGAGTAACCTGGGTGAGTACGAATGTACTCGCAAGACTTATTCGTGCTTGATTAAATGTCCTACTCATGCTAGTACAACATCAATTAAACATGGATGCTTCTCAGAGTAACAATATACAAGTTAATAACATAACATCAACAAGGTGAAACAAGACAAGCTAGGTAACAGTCTAACTTAGGATACAAACATATCGCAATCAATTCACCACGAGATCAATTCATAATTCCAATTCCATTGGGGAGCCCATGAGTCCAATCCAACGAATCCAATTAACAGACATCCCAATCAATTAGGGCAGCCCCTAGGTCACAATCCAATTGATCCATCATACACACATTTTCATTTACTCTCTCGGACCGTTACCGGCAGACGATCACCCTGAGTGCAAAGAATGCCTTAACCCTTGAGGATAGCTAGTCTCCCAAGGGTCTTAGTCTTATATCGAATACACCCCAGCATCGCTGTCGCTAACGTCCACGCGTGACAAGGGGAGTGTTCACAATGGAGTCACCTCAGGTTGGTATCGCGAAAAAGCACTTCCTTCACCTGATCGCATCCATTCGTACCAAATGATACCACCTTATCCATGTGACACTTTCCCTTCGGCTCTCACATCTCCCTTAGTAGGTTCAAATGATTAACTTCTCAGATTGACTTCAACCATAAGCACACAAATCACAACTCATACCCTAGCATGCTAGTTCGACGTAAGACGTAACCACAATTTCTAATCACTATACTAGCAGTAATAAATGGAAAGATATCATATACATATATACTGAACAAGTAAATAGGGTGCAACAAGCTCTGCTTGCCTGATTCGGGTTGTCCCTGGTCTTGCGGGAATTGTAAGCCGGGTGGTCACCTTCTTCGGGCTTTATTGTAATTAATACGAACACCGGAAAAGAAACGGTAAAAGAATAATACGACCAGCATGTATGCGTGATGAATGACTGATGCTAGATGCATGTTCCTACAGTGGTTAATCGATGTCGAGGAACTTTATTTATTGTGTATGCTTAGGTTTTAGTTGTGGTTTAGCTTTAATCACGGGTGAACCTAGAATATGGATGCATGCAGGGGATACGATATGCAACGAAGGAGAAAGGTTTAACTCTATAATTAGGGTTAGGGCTTATTTGGTTGATTCGTTATCGTAGGTGGGAACATGGAGTCGCGATCATTTTCGGGCAGTTAGGCGAATTGTGACACTAACTATTTTAAGTTGACTGTTAAGCTAGATTCTCTAGGTCATATTTTTGGGGGGTCGTTCACATTCTTTTGCGAGTTCTACAAGCTTAATCATATTAGCATCTCCTGTCTTCTTCTCAGTAAAGAAATAATCTTACCTTAAATTAGAATCCCTGAAAGAATCAGCTACTAATTGACTACCCACTTGCCAACAGGTTACTAGTATATTTCACAGATTAAGTTCACTGATTAGCTCCATGGTAGCTCACAAATTAGTTGTCGTATTTATCGAATAAACTATCAACTGTTTAAGAATAATTGGGACATTTCCAAATGTCTAAACTTAGTTGATTAAGCTAATTATCAAGTATTAGTGCAACTAGAGAACTAATCAGTTCATGGATTGAGTGAAAATCACAGGTATCATGATTTTTGCTAACTAGGATCTCATCACATTCGTATGCAGAAGAGGTATCGGTATATTATGCACATGATTTAACCAATGCGCCTCAATCTGTACGCGGATTAGTTATCACTCTAATTGCTGTTTAGCTCAGATGGGATCACTTCAGAGAGGGGATTAGTTCATTTGTTACGTTTCGTAGCTGAGCACCAGTGTATCGTCAGCAACTAACCGTGGAGAATATTTGGACAAAACGAAATTAGTGAGTTGGTGTTCGCACACGAACACGTCACCGTGTACCCCCGGAGCCGAGCGCGATGCGCGAGACACGGAGCCGGGGGAGACTCGCCGGGAGCGCGATACGCAAGACACACCGGCGAGTGCTTTTGAGAACCCGAAACCCCACACCCCCGGGAGGGACCCCGTCAGGGAGTGCGGCGGCTATGGGCTGCCCTAGGTCGACCTGATCGCCCCTAGGGCCTCGAGTTCCGTTGCCGTGAAACACGAAGAACAACGAAGAACGAGAAGCAGAAAAACAAAGATGAGTAGATGAAAAGATAATATATTGATTGCGTCGATTGGGAGAGTTCCACCTCAATCGGCCATATACCCTTCATATTTATAGGGTATGCCCGGTCTTTGAGCTACAATAGGACTCTATCTCGTACAAAGACATATTTCCATACAATCTTGAGATAACTTCCTAATCTGATCGAATTGACCGCCGTGATCTGGACTCCGCCTCGCATACGAGATGTCCTTCCATATTATCCAGGAGTCTTTCCAAATCTCGGACTTTCCTTTAAACGCCGCGATCAACTGTTGTTCCTTGAGCCTCAAGTTAAAGCCTCCAGCGCGAAAAGTCTCCATCTTGAAACCCAATGCCTCGGCCCACCTGTAGGATAGTATGGGAACGTCATGACCTGGCGCGCCGACCTGGCACTGCTGGGACTCGGATACATCCCTCGGAGCCTGGCTTGGACCCATTCGGGAAGGCGAGCACTCGGGCGCACGGGAACTTAAGAAATGAGTACTCGGGAACACGAGTACTCGGTAACACGAGCGCTCGGGGACGAGTACTCGGGGACATAGGGTGCTCGGGGTCCGGCACTCGGATCTTCGTCAATGCTCGGGGACGCGAGTACTCGGGGACGAGTGCTCGGGGGCGTCAATACTCGGGGACACGAGTGCTCGGGAACGGTCACTCGGGACTCGGGGACGCCGCGCCACTCGGCATGGGTCGCGATTCGGTAACGTTGTAGAACTTGCCCGACGCACTCGGCCCATTTGTAGGTACTTGCCAAATTTGGTCGTCACACATGCCCCCCTGTTTTCGGTATAAAGATGTATTTTACCGAAGATAATAAGTCCTGTCCTTAGGGCGATGCGAATCGTCTCATCGGCCATTTCTTTTCTTAGGGCGATATGATCTATCGGCCACAGTACTTGTTATGCTTCTTGCCACACGCTCGGGTGGAACTTCTTCAAGTATTTGCCATTGAGAGCTCGCAGCAGCAGAGTGCCCTGCACGGATTCCACTAAGTATGAGTTCCCGGGAACCACCCTTGTAACTCGGAAAGGCCCTTCCCAACTCGGCGACCATTTACCAAACTTGTTATCCCTAGAGCCGATTGGTAGGATTACCTTCCACACCAGGTCGCCAACTTGAAAGCTCTTTGACTTGACCTTTTTGTTGTATGCCCTGGCTACTCTTAACTTGTCCCTTTCTATGGCCTCTAAAGCAACCAAACGCTTATCGGTGACTTCATCAATACCATCCATCATCAAATTATAAAAGTCGACCGCCGATAAGTCATTCTGTTTGGCTAATCTTAAAGCACTCAGATTTACCTCCACGGGTAAAACGGCCTCTTGTCCATACACGAGTTCATACGGGGTTACTTTGGTAGCACTGTGTCTTGAAATTCTATGTGCCCACAATGCCTCGGACAACACCTCATGCCATCTTCTTGGATTGTCTTCGATCTTCTTCTTAATAAGCTTGATTAGCACTTTATTGCTGGACTCGGCTTGTCCATTGGCTTGGGCATAATATGGAGAAGAATTGAGCAACTTTATTTTATAGGACTCGGCAAACTCCTTTACTTGTCCCGCCATAAACGAGGTACCTTGATCTGTGGTCAGAGTTTGAGGGATGCCGAACCTATGTATAATGTGCTCAGTTATTAATCTAATTACCTCCACATGCGTCATGTTCTTGAGAGGTACCGCCTCGGACCACTTGGTGAAATAATCAGTTGCCACTAATACGAACCGATGCCCCTTTGAGGAAGAAGGATAAATCTGTCCAATGAAGTCTAGTCCCCAACCTCTGAATGGCCACGGCTTGATAATAGGATGTAGCATGGCAGCAGGAGCGAGTTGAATGTCACCAAACTTCTGGCAGGCTTCACACCCCTTGTAATACCTGAAGCAATCATTGATCATAGTCGGCCAATAGAACCCGGCACGCCGTAATAACCACTTCATCTTGTGAGCCGACTGATGGGTTCCGCAAATGCCTTCGTGTACCTCTCCCATTGCAACTCGGGCTTGATCCTTACCCAAGCATTTCAAAAGAACTCCGTCAACCGTTCGGCGATATAGATCACTATCGATCAGAGTGTATTTAAAAGCCATCCGCCGAACAATCCGGTCCGCCTTCCTGCTCGGATCTTGCAAGTAAGCAATGATCGACTTCCTCCAGTTTTCTTCCTCATCTGTACTCGGTTCTCCGACGACCGAGTTGGCCAGTTTCAACTCGGTCTTCCCTACCAAGTCGGCCCAAGCATCGGCTCTGAGAAATATGAAAGATACCACGACTAACATGGTAGCCGGATGCTTGTTGCGCCAACTCATTTGCCACCCAATTTTCTTGTCTGGGTATATGAGCAATGCTAAAATAATCCAATGTGGAGATTATATCTAGACACTTATCAAGATAAATATTAAGTGATCCGTCAAGACATTGATAAACCTTGGATACTTGCTGGACTACTAGTAACGAATCACCGAAAGCCTCAATATGTGTAGCACCTATGGCAATCAAAAGTTCTAAGCCGAATAACAGTGCTTCGTACTCGGCTTGATTATTTGTGCAAAAATATTCTAAGCGGCATGAGGCTTCTTGAGTAGCACCATATGGAGATATGTAAACAACACCGACACCTTGGCCATTGCTACAGACTGAACCATCAAAGTATAACCTCCATGGCACTATCGAGACAAAATCGACGTCAATGCTATGCTTGTCAACCCGATGCTCAACAATAAAATCAGCAACGATTTGGCCCTTCATAGATTTCAAGGGTTCATAAGCCAAATCGTATTCGATCAGCGCGTAAGCCCACTTGCCAACTCGGCCACTAAGAATTGGCCGATGCAACATATACTTGATGACATCGGTTTGACAAGCTACAGTGCAAGTACTAGATAGCAAATAGTGTCTCGACTTCGTGCAAGCGTAATATAGGCATAAGCATAATTTCTCAACGAAAGAGTACCTTGTCTCGGCGTCGAGTAGTCGCCGACTCAAATAAGTGATGGCATGTTCCTTTCCTTCGGCTTCGTGGGTTAATACAGCTCCAATTACGCCTTCCTCTGCTGCGATATAAAGTCGGAAGGGTTCTCCATGCCTGGGCGCCCTCACTACCGGAGGAGTAGATAAATAGCGTTTGATCAACTCGAACGCCTCTTGCTGCTTTGTCCCCCAAGTGAAGTCGGCGTCATTCTTCAACCGAAGGATAGGAGTGAATGCGTTGACCTTCCCTGACAAGTTGGCTATGAATCTCCTCAGATAATTGATTTTGCCAAGGAGTCGTTGCACGTCCCTTTTGCACGTCGGAGCTTGTAGCTTCTGAATTGCTTCTATCTTTTTAGGATCAATTTCTATGCCATGCTGATGTATGATGAAGCCTAAGAACTTCCCGGCCGATACGCCAAAAGCACACTTCAAAGGGTTCATCTTCAGGCCATACCTTTTCATCCTCTCGAACGCTAAGCGCAAGTCGGCCAGATGAGAGTCAAAGGCGTCCGACTTGACAACAATGTCATCGATGTAGACTTCTAGTATGACGCCGAGTAGATCATGGAAGATTAGATTCATAGCTCTTTGATATGTGGCTCCGGCGTTCTTCAAACCAAAGGTCATCACTGTCCACTCGAACAAGCCAAGGAATCCGGGGCAACGGAAAGCCGTTTGGACATGTCCTCTTCGGCCATGAAAATTTGATTGTACCCCGCGTTACCGTCGAGGAAGCTGATGACCTCGTGTCCAGAAGCATTATCAATAAGCATATCGGCTATAGGCATAGGGTACTCGTCTTTGGGTGAAGTTCTGTTCAAATCTCTAAAGTCGATGCACACCCTCAACTTGCCGGATCCTTTCTTTTCCACGGACACAATGTTGGAGATCCAGTCGGCATACCTGCAAGGTCTAATAAAATTAGCTTTAAGCAGTCGACCGATCTCTTCCTTGATCCGGTCATACATCTCGGGATTGAATCTTCTGGCCGGTTGTTTGAAAGGCCTGAAACCGGCCTTAATAGGCAACCGATGCTCTACTAGCTCTCGGCTTAACCCGGGCATCTCATGATATTCCCATGCGAAGCAGCAAACATATTCTTTTAGTAAGCCGACTAGCTTAAGTTTGCAGTCGGCTTTCAAGTTCTTGTTTACAAATGTCGGCCTAGGACTCGAACCATCCCCTATGTCTACTTCCTCTAATGGATCAGCCGACGTGAAGCCTTGCCCTAACTTATCCATATCATCTAACTCTTCTATGGACTCGTGCATATCGTTCTTATTGGACCGATACTGTGCGAGTCGCTTTTGCAACCAATCCGAGTTGTGATCCATTTGATTATTTTGTATCTCGGAGCCGATCGTCATCAACCGGCTTTGAAGGTGCGGGTACTCAGCTATTTCCTTTAGCGCTAGAGAAATCGGCCGCCGAAGAATTGCCGGGTTGTTGCCGACTCGCCAGCGCGTCGACTAAGGCAGTTAAAATCGAGTTGGCCTGAAGTCGGTCAGCGCCGACTGGCTTTAGAGATACGGGTACGAACCCGTTCCTTGTGGCACTAAGGAAGTCGAACCCGGAAAGGTTACGCCCGGACAGACATGTCGCATTGGGGTGCTGCCAGTCCACCAGTGCATCGGCTAAGGCGACACAAGCCGAGCTATCTGCGTGAATGACTTCGACTTCTTCATCAATCCACTGTATCAGGCATTGGTGCATCGTGGATGGTACGCATTGGTTGAAATTAACCCAGTCACGGCCTAGTATGACGTTGTAATTCCCTTGCACCTCTGCGACGAAGAATGCGGTGGCCAAAGTCTTGCTTGCGATGGTGAGCTCTACGTACATCACGCCTTTGGCCTCTGTTTGCTCTTTGCCTTCAAACCTGTTGAGCACCATGTTGGTCTTCATCAACTCATCATCATGTAGGCCCAACTTCTTGAAGACCGAGTATGGCATAAGGTTTACCACTGCACCGCCATCTACGAGCATTCTTGCCACCGGCGACCCGTTGATATGGCCCTTGACGTACAACGGCTTCAAATGCCTCACCGGCTCGGTCGGCTTCTCGAAGATGGCATTCTTGGGGCCGAAGTCGAACTGGGCTATCTCCCCGTCTTCTTCTACAGCACGGAACTCAGTAGGTAAATAATACACCATATTTATATCCATACCTCCGTGAACTGGCGTAGACTCGTAGTCCACCATTTCTTCTTCGTTGCCTTCTGTGGTGGCTATCGACTTCGGGGAGCTTCCGAGTAGGGGAGATGTGCTTTCGGGAGTCGTCGTGTCCTCTACTCGCTTAGGCTTCCATACTTGCTTTATGGGTACCATGGGCCGAATCTCATTAAAAGATTCGTCCCTCAGCCTCTCGGCTTCTCGCTCAGCCTTCTCTTGATTTCTCATGCGCTGCAACCTCCTCTTCTTGGTTTTAGTCAACCCGGGAGGACACCATGTGGGCTGAGTGTATTTAGGATCTCTAGGTCGGCTCTTGCTCAGACCTGCCTCATGGTCGTTGGCCATAGGCCCCTACTGCACAGTGATTACATTATCATTAGAATTGACCAGATTACCAATGGTAATTGGTCCCTTGCCGAGTCCGTCGATCTCCATCTTTGGCCCGCTGTCCGTGGGAGCATCAGTACTCGGCGATTTAGCACGCCACACCTTTTTGGCTGGTCGTGCCAGAGAACTCGGCGATGACCGACTTGCGTTGCCAATCAGTCGGTCCCGGATAGGACGGTTGAACTCCTGCGCCGGCCGACTAGCATCTCCACTCAGTCGGCCCCGAGTAGTATGAATGAGCCTCTCGTGTACGGGTCTTCTCAATGCCGACCATCCTAGATGAAAAGCGTAAGGAACCATTGGGTGCTGCCCCCATCTTCCGTTGAAGTCGTTCATGTAAGGCGTGTACGGAGGTGGCACCATCTATGGAGTCGGCATCCATGGCTCCTGCGGTCCGGCCTGATGCTGAAACCCTGGCCTTGGAGGTGATCTTGGGCGTTTTAAGCGCGATGGCCGGTTAGGGATGATACCGGCCGCTTGGTTGGTGTATTTGGAAAGCAACATGTCGAAAGTCGGCTTCACCTTTTTGGGCTGAGCTCTGGCTTCATTGGTCTTCCACTTGCCGACTTCCGGACTCTTGGGTTTGATGAACTTGGCCTGAGTACTTTCTGGAGTCGGTGGTTGCCCCCCGAGTGCGCTGACACGGGTGTCTTCTTGTACTCGGGTCTGCCCCCCCGAGGACATGGTTTCTAATAGTGATCTTCAATGTTTCTTTGCCATCGAGTCGTTTCTCAAGCACGACTTCCCTTCCCGGAGCTTTGCCGACTTCTTTCTCCCGGGGTTCACCAAGGACCACATTGTCTTTGTTAGCTGATTCGGCTATGTCGGGCCGAATCAAAACTTTCTTCCCTTCCCAATCCATAGCGTTCATTGGGAAAGGCTGTTTATCGATTTGCATATCGGCGAAATTCAATCGTCCCTCACTAATAGCCGATTGTATCTGTCACCGAAAAACATTACAGTCATTAGTCGCATGAGAGAAAGAGTTGTGATACTTGCAATAAGCTCGCCGTTTCAGCTCTTCAAACGGCGGTAAGGAGTGAGATATCCTAATGACCTTGTCCTGTAGCAAAGAATCGAATATCTTATCACACTTAGCTACATCAAAGGTGAATTTCATCTCTTCTTCACGATTCTTGCGAGTCGGCTTGAGAGCGTCACAAGTATATGGTTTGGTCTTGGAGGACCAAACGAACTCGGCCGTGTACATGTTACCCTCATCGCCCGAGCTGTCGTACTCGACCATGTGTACCCTAGGCCGATCGGGTTTGGACCTATGAATTTCTTTGACTTCTATGCTTCGGCTTTCTTGAGCCAAAGCTTTTTGCAAGACCTGATTGATACTTAAGAGCTCGTAATTTTCTATCCGTTCCCTAATATGGGTTTTCAACCCGGCAAGTACCAAGTCGGCTAGGTCTCTCTCGGTTATCACCAAGCTATAGCATCGGTTCTTTACGTCCCTAAACCTTTTGACGTAGTCGGTGACCGACTCGTCGTGCTTCTGCTTGACCGATGTAAGATGTGACAACTTAAGCTCATTGTCGCCGCTATAAAAATGATCATGGAACTTCTGCTCTAATTGTGACCACAAGAGTATAGTGCCAGGCGGCAAAGCAGAGAACCATGAAAAAGCGGTGCCAGTCAGAGATAACGGAAACAAACGTACCTTCAACTCGTTTATAGAGTTCGCCTCGCCTAACTGTGCTAGGTACTGACTGACATGCTCCCATGTAGTCTTCGTCCCCTCACCACTAAACTTAGCGTAGTCGGGAACCTTGTAACCCGGCGGGTAAAGAATAGCATCATAGTAGTCGGGATATGGCTTTTGATATAGCCGACTTCTGAACTTCGGCTCGAGTCCGAAGGATTCTGTAAACATCTTCCTCATGTCCTCCTTAAGTTTGGCCAAAATTTCATCCGGGGTGGACGAAGTCGGCACGGGAGCGGTGCAATGGCTGGACACGGGCGCGACTTGTGGTCTACTCGCCGAGTCGGGACTCGGCATTGACCTGGTTATGTGTGGTGCGATCAGGCTCTGGTTCGGCTCCATCGCCGAACCGGGTATGCTCATAATCGGATTAGGGCTTGCGGGTAAGGCTACGAGTTGGTTGGTTTGGCTAGGGTGTAGATCCAACGGCATGGGAGGCGCCGATGAATCTATTACCGAAGTCAGACTGGGGTTTACCATTCTGGCAGCCGCACCAGCATTGCCACTAGATGATGGACACATGTTTCCCTTAGTGTTTTTGTTCTCCATGAACGAGTTGTAAACAAGGATATTGCCTTCCGAAATATAATTCTGTATTTCGGCTATCTGTTCTGGAGAAAACGTGCTACTTACCGGGGACTGAGCCTTCTTGCCGTGGAGAAGAGGGAGCTTGATTTCTCCAACCGGAGTAACGTTTCCTTGGCGATCCTTCTTGAAGTTGGCGAGGAACGCCTGCAGATCTTCCTCCTCCCGCTTCTTCTTATACGCTTCAAAAGCTTGGCGATGTTCCTCCGATAGCTCATCGTAGCCTGGCTTGATGATGTTATCGGTGCTGATCTCGCCGAGTTGTGGACTTTGATTGTTGGACATGTGATTTCGTCCCCAGCGGAGTCGCCAAAAAGTGTGTTCGCACACGAACACGTCACCGTGTACCCCCGGAGCCGAGCGCGATGCGCGAGACACGGAGCCGGGGGAGACTCGCCGGGAGCGCGATACGCAAGAGACACCGGCGAGTGCTTTTGAGAACCCGAAACCCCACACCCCCGGGAGGGACCCCGTCAGGGAGTGCGGTGGCTATGGGCTGCCCTAGGTCGACCTGATCGCCCCTAGGGCCTCGAGTTCCGTTGCCGTGAAACACGAAGAACAACGAAGAACGAGAAGCAGAAAAACAAAGATGAGTAGATGAAAAGATAATATATTGATTGCGTCGATTGGGAGAGTTCCACCTCATCGGCCATATACCCTTCATATTTATAGGGTATGCCCGGTCTTTGAGCTACAATAGGACTCTATCTCGTACAAAGACATATTTCCATACAATCTTGAGATAACTTCCTAATCTGATCGAATTGACCGCCGTGATCTGGACTCCGCCTCGCATACGAGATGTCCTTCCATATTATCCAGGAGTCTTTCCAAATCTCGGACTTTCCTTTAAACGCCGCGATCAACTGTTGTTCCTTGAGCCTCAAGTTAAAGCCTCCAGCGCGAAAAGTCTCCATCTTGAAACCCAATGCCTCGGCCCACCTGTAGGATAGTATGGGAACGTCATGACTTGGCCGCCGACCTGGCACTGCTGGGACTCGGATACATCCCTCGGAGCCTGGCTTGGACCCATTCGGGAAGGCGAGCACTCGGGCGCACGGGAACTTAAGAAATGAGTACTCGGGAACACGAGTACTCGGTAACACGAGCGCTCGGGGACGAGTACTCGGGACATAGGGTGCTCGGGGTCCGGCACTCGGATCTTCGTCAATGCTCGGGGACGCGAGTACTCGGGGACGAGTGCTCGGGGGCGTCAATACTCAGGGACACGAGTGCTCGGGAACGGGCACTCGGGACTCGGGGACGCCGCGCCACTCGGCATGGGTCGCGATTCGGTAACGTTGTAGAACTTGCCCGACGCACTCGGCCCATTTGTAGGTACTGCCAAATTTGGTCGTCAACAGTTGGTCATAGTGGTTATGGGTACAATAGGTAATTAACTACTTAATTAATTACAGCAGCGCTTTTATTGAGTGATCAAAATCCATGAGGTATGTTAAGCACAACCAATGGTCACTAGTGCAAGTAAACAACAATTACGATGTTCAGCATGTTAATCATACGTTCCTTACAGCTTACTAGTTCTCGGCTGTTTCAAACATCAAACAATTAACCTAACTCAATTGACTAGCTATTGATTGATTACTGGGTTTAATTAGTCAGTGAACATAATAGCATGTCGGTTTTGCTCATTAATGAATTAAGCTAAAGATTAAACAATACATCTGCTCCCTCCGATCGTTAGCAATGTGCAAACATGCACATATATATATATACACGTTTATGCGCTAGAGCATCAATCAAGTTAGTGACGTGAGAAAGCAATATTTTAGTGCAACGACGGCTTGGCTACATTAAGCATATACGCGTACCAGAGACCGTTTTAGCCAATTAACACGTTAGTTAGCTATTGTCCATACCAGACTTTAGCAACCACTAATCGAAGTGACGAACACGTTTCAACCGAGTGCATTGGACTGCAGCTCACTAAAAGAAAATAATCTACCGACCACCACACATGTCGGAACGTCATCCATCAGTTTCATCCACTAGTTAACTAAATTCACTATTTCTAGGGGTTAATGGGTGTTGATTAATTAATGCGTTGCATACATCAATTGAAGATTTCCCCGAGTTAGTGTTTGGATCCGAAGGTAGGACCCAGACCTCTGATTAAACGGTATTTTCACAGCATACGACCGTTGAAGTGTTGTTGACGTCTTAATCTTGACTAATCACAGCCATTAGTGTAATCCTTTGTATCACCTGTGCTCAGTCATTGATTAATCAGAATGCTCAAGAGTAATTATTTGGTTATTAAAGCTTTAACCGCTGTTTAACTAATCTTAACTAAAAACCAACGACTTCGGTTATTAGAATTTTAATGGTGTCCGAACTCCACTAAGGATTTTGTCTTAACCATTACATGCATTGAACATATTGGACTCAAATTAGCGTTAACGCTGCTCATGAACGAGTGCTATTCGGAAGCAAGAAGTAAGAAGAGCAAGGGAGATAAACTGAGAGGAGCTCACTGCAGGCGACAAGGAGCTTGAGCTAGCAGCTGGTCTTGGGAGGACCTCCATGGCCGAGGTGCTGGAGGAGGTCACCGGCAGCTCAGGCTTGCGCCGGTGTGCGAGGAGCCGCGCGGGACCTGGACGGCGAGGAGCCACGCTCGGTGAGGACGAACGGCAGAGGGCAGGGACGAAGGAGGTCCCGAGAGGCGGCGGCGCTCGGGCCATGGGGCAGCCGAGGCAGTGGCTCACCGGCCACTGCCGCGAGCTGCGGCGGCGCGCGACGGGGAAAGGGACCGGAGGCAGGCGACGGCGTGGACCCCGGCGGCAGGGGGTTTTCTTGGGGAGCGGAGGACGGCGGGGGGGGTGGCCACGGCGGTTGCTGGCGGCGGGCTTGGAGCGGCGGCAAAGGCAAAAAGGCAGCGGTGGCGCGCCCTGGAGGCATGGGTGGCCGGCGGGGTGAAGGTGGTGGACGGTGGCGCCCGCGGGCTGCTCGGCCGGGATGGTGGTGAGGAACGGCGGCGCACGGAGGGCGGAGGGGGAGCGGCACTGGGTGGAGGCGGCGCCGGCCAGAGGAGACCCGCCGTGTGGGCGCGCGGCGGAGCTCGGCCAAGAGCAGGGGAGGCGCAGGTGGAGGAAGAACGCCGGGGAGCTCATGCATGCGAATTTTACTTGGATGGATGAAATGCTTAGAAGGTAGGGAATTCTGTGGTATAACATGCATAGCCCAGTTCCTTGACTTTGGAGGGGATTTGGAAGAGAGAAGGAGGCATGGGCTTGCTCTTGGTGTTGAAGGAATGGAAATGGCAGGAGGTTGAAGATGAATGGGGAATAAAAAGGAGCTGTAGGGGAGGGTTGGTTGCTACGTGGAAGCAAGCTGGCAAAGGGGTCCATGGCAAGGCAGTTTCTTTTTCTCTTCTTTTATTCTTGGCTGCTGTGGAACTAATTGCTAAAAACCCTTAAACCTAGTTTAATTGCATTATTTTAACGCTTTAGTAGTACGGTTAAAATAAAATTTAGACCCTAGGTACCCGAATCATTTCTCCAATTATCTTTTCAAACGTTAATCTTGAGTTCAATACGACAGTTAACGTTCCAAATATTCATTCCGTTTATATTGGAGCAGAAGAGGTTGGCTCAATTAGTTCCTTCCAATATTTATCCGGGGAGAGAAACCACGAAGAATAATTCGGTCTTGAAGCGCAAATGAGCTTCGATCAAACTGGTAACGGTTTTGATAACCTAGTTGTTTTGGAACATGTATCAAATTTTGAGTCGTGAGTTGGAGTGGCATTAATTTTGTTGTTCGATTGCATGTTAACCCTAAGGGCGCATATTAGGGTTTTTAATCGAAATCATTTTGAAATATCTTTATGCATGCATGCGAACGAAGAAAATTGTTTTTGTTCATGCTAATTTATACTGACCTTGTCTCTGAGAATAGGGTCACTACAAATGTTGAGTCCGTGCTTTTCAGTTATGGGACAGACCGGCGTGCGCCGACGCGGGCGACGCGCGGGCGGCGCTCCGTCGGGCGCTCGGTCTTCTTCTCCTCGGGCTCCCACAACCGCGTCGACACGAGCTCCCCAAACCCTCAACGGTGAGAGCGGAGCCAGGGAACGGGCATCGAGGTGGTCTTTGATGACGTCGACAGTGATGCTTGTGAAGCGTGGCGACATCATCATGCTGACATTGGGAGAGTGTTGGTGCCGATGAGACATGTCCGCGTTGGCGGAGCATGTCGGTGCCGAGGAGCATGTCCACACCGGCAAAGCATGTCGACGCCGGGCGAAACATGTGGATGCCGGGTGGAGCGTCGTTGCCGGAGGAAACATGTCGACGCCGGGTGAGACATGTCCGCGTCGGCGGGGTATGCTGATGCCGAGGAGCGTGTCGACACTAAGAAACATGTTGACTTCGGCGGAGCATGTTCGTGACGGCGGAGTGCGTCGGCGCCGAGGAGCACGTCCATGCTGGACGGAAGACGTCGATGCTGGGCAGAGTGTCGATGCCGCGCGCGCGGCGTGTCGACGCCGTGCAAGGCATGTCGATGTCGAGCGGAGTGATGACGCCTAGCAGCTTGGCTTTGTTTCTGGGGGAGCCCCTTGTCCAGATGGTGCCGAGCGCGGAAGGTGTCGAGGCACACACGGATCGTGCCCGGGGAGGGCGTTGAGGCGCATGTGGTACTTTGCCCACGGATGGTGTTGGAGCGTGCTGCGGTAGCTTGCCGAGACGTCTGTGGTGTCACCTACGTCGATGCGAACACATCGCGGGACGATATTGGTGTGCGCATATGGCTGGCGCCGACGCGCGAAGTCCGGTACCTGCAAGGTGTGTGCCCTTTTTGCGTGAATTTTGACGCGGCATGCTCCGGTGGGATTATTAGGCCGTCGTGTCGGAGCAGATAGTGTGTTGCAAGGTGTGCAGATTCGACATCGCGGGGAGCTCTCGTCGCGCGACCCCGGAGGGAAGGGACACTCTATCCCGGACGGAGGTGGCTTGACATCGCGGGGAGCTCTCGTCGCGCGACCCCGGAGGGAAGGGACACTCTATCCCGGACGGAGGTGGCTCGACATCGCGGGGAGCTCTCATCGCGCGACCCCGGAGGGAAGGGACACTCTATCCCGGACGGAGATGGCTCGGACATCGCGGGGAGCTTATCGTCGCACGACCCCGGAGGGAAGGGACACTCTATCCCGGACGGAGATGGCTCGGACGTCGCGGGGAGCTTATCGTCGCACGACCCCGGAGGGAAGGGACACTCTATCCCGGACGGAGATGGCTCGACATCGCGGGGAGCTCTCGTCGCGTGACCCCGGAGGGAAGGGACACTCTATCCCGGACGGAGGTGGCTCGACGTCGCGGGGAGCTTATCGTCGCACGACCCCGGAGGGAAGGGGCACTCTATCCCGGAGGGAGATGGCTCGGACGTCGCGGGAAGCTTATCGTCGCCTGACCCCGGAGGGAAGGGACACTCTATCCCGGACGGAGATGATTGAAACCTATCACAGGGGGGCTTGATGCCATGTCGATGCGTTAAGCCCTTTGCTGAGACAGGGTTGTCTACACTTGTGGATGAAGCGTGGTGACGCCAATATGAATGTCTGCTCCTGACATACTTGGTCGAAGCGGTCCGGACGATGCGGACGTGCGCGTGAATGACGTAGATGATGATCCCGCGCAGTGTCGACGATAATAGGAGCAAAGGACGTAGTCCGAAGTGGCAGGCGCTTACCGGGACGATGACGTCGCGTGATGTCACCGAGGGCGAGCGCATGGGGCGTGGGTGATGTTGACGAGCCCTTGATGTCGCCGAGGGCGGGCGCGGAGGATGCCAAGCCCGAGAGCGTGGACGAGGGCGACGTTGATGGCGAGTGTGGCGAGGCGGACGCGTGTGGCACACTAGTGCGGTGCAGCGAACAAACGCGGTGGATGAGCACGGCGGAAGACCGCGTCGCGGCAGACGCGAGCGGCGGATGAGCACGGCGGAAGACCGCGTCGCAGCGGATGACCCCATCGCGGCGGACAAGCGCGGCGTGGCGGACGAGCGCGTCGCGGCGGATGACCCTATCGCGGTGGACGAGCGCGGCGCGGCGGACGACCTCGTCGCGGCGGACGCATGCGGCAGACGAGCGCGGCACAGCAGACGCGCGTGGCGGACGAGCGCGGCACGATGGACACGCACGGTGGATGACCTCTTCGCGGCGGACGCGCGCGGCAGACAAGCGCGGCATGGCGGATGCGCGTGGCGGGTGAGCGCGGCGGACAACCTCGTCGCGGCGGACGAGCGCAGCACGGCGGACGCGCGCGGCGGATGACATCGTCACGGCGGATGATGGCGATGCCAACGACAAGCCCCTGATGTCACCGAGGACGGGCGCGGAGGACGCCAAATCCGAGAGCGTGGACGAGGGCGATGTCGATGACAAGCCCCTGGTGTCGCCGTCACGCAACATTTGGCTTAATTACAGCGCCTCCCTGAGCTCATTAGCTTCGCGCCCCAGGGTTTTGGCCTCCGTTTCGATGCGTGCTTCAGAGTTTGCCACGTTGATCACGGCCGAGGGGAGTCCAGTAGCCCGGACGTCGGCTGATGAGTCATCGGCTCGAAGGTTGGCGGCTGACGGGTCGTTGACGCAGGCGCCGCTAAGCTCCATGGTGACGACCATGTTGTTCGTCCTGGCTCGACGCGTCGGGTTTGGTGCGCGGGGGACGATCGTCCTCCGCGCTCTTTCTCTTCGGCGCCGTGGCTTTTCGCTCGCGTCCCCACGGACGGCGCCAACTGTCGTAGATACAAGTCTAGACAGTGAATTTGTGGCACCCCCGGTCGGTTACGACGACCTCCGGGCGTGCGAAGGGACAACGAGCGAGAGCGCGAACGCGTGAGGCAGCCGACGACGTAAGTCGGTGTTTGTATTAGGGCACGGAAATGAGAGCTTACACGTGAGGAAAATGAAAAAGGGATCCCCCTCTCTCCACCCCTGGGGGGTATTTATAGGGTTTGAGAATGAAAAATGGAAGATTACAATTTTGCCCTCACATGAGAGGGAATTTACAAGGGCATTATGGTCATTTGCCCACTCCTAAGGAATCCTAGGAGAATATTCCCGAGCATCTTCGGGAGAATCTTCTTGGAGAATGTGATGGCCTCGCGTATGGGCTCGTCGGAGACAGCGCTGACGACGGAGTGCGGACTCGTCGGAGACAGCCCTGACGCGGAGCGCGGGCTCGTTGGAGATAACCCTGACGCGGAGTCCCGACATGGAGAGCGGGCTCGTCGGAGACAGCCCTGACGCGGCGACCGGGCCCGTTGGAGACAGCCTTGACGACGGAGAGCGGGCTCGTCGGAGACAGCCCTGACGACGAAGAGCGCGTGGACGCGTCGGAGACAGCTTTGTCGCGGAGAGCGCGGATGAGAACCCTAATAGTGTTGCAGTGATCCTGAACAGTGTCGATCCGGGGAAGCGCGGAAACCCCCCTCCAACACTTACATAAATGTTCTTATCTAGGAAATCTCTGAAAAGAATAAGCGAAACCGTGCTAATGTCAAGTTCCAGCAGACGACAGGTTCTCGGAGCTACATTGCGCATTGCTATTCTATAGTAAGTAACAATGGCTTCTTATTATTGATAGGATTTGTATGCATCGCCTGCTCGTTGCATCGTAAACCATTCTCTGTGAACTATGAAGGTCTTGGCCCCTATTTTTATTATTATGTGTGAACCATTTGCTGTACGTGTCAACATGCAAAAATGACTACTCCAACAATTATATGGTACTGCAGTTTCATGGGTTGTAGTTCTTTTTCGTGGAACTTGCATGAATGCTGTTTGAACTATATGAATGTCCTGGTATGAAAATAGCATGATTCATTTGCATATGTTTTTATGTACCTGTTCATGTCAATATGCAAAAAGAAAAAAGTGCTCATTCGCAAGGCAATCATCACAACATTTACACCCTATCCACAATTGATCCATAAGCCCATTGTTAATATTCTGTAAATTTATTTGCCATTCTTCTGAAATAGTTAACCACAAACCTGTAGCTTGTTACCATTCCAATTCGTTTGGCAAGCTAACTATTTGACATTGTTGCTACAACAATATAGAAGGAGAGATACAAAGATCAAGAACCCAATGCAGTGGACCTTTTCAAGGAATGCCATAACAGCAAGAAGAAAGGTTTTAGTGAGTTTGTACAACAAGCAATTGTAAGTCCCTGTTATTACTGCCGTCTTCCTTCCAAAGTTCCCGTTGCCATTGCATCCTTGCATTTCTTGTCGAAATATTCACTAATTTATGTTTTTCAGTCATTATCTAATAGTATCCTTCCTGACATACATATTTAATATACATACCCTTCATGCCTATCTCCAGAAACTTGAATCTACATGCCAGGGACTAGCTAGCATGCCATTCAGCAAGCTTTCACAAACTAGGATATAAAATAAAACAATGCAGAGCCAGCCAAAACAATCTGTTGCATGCATGCACCATAGGACATTACTTCCCATCATCCACTCACATTTTCCTTCTTGTGCCTAACAATACAGAATACTTTATTCAGCTTGGTTTATGTCTTCATATTGTTTACATCACTCCAACCATTTTTGAAGTTTGATTTACTTCTCTGTTTTTAATACTTACGTTAAATCCTTGGCTGTTTGCAATCATAGGATGACATGGAATCCATGATGGACCATTCTTCTCAAGATGATGAGACACCAAAGTCTAGTACAGAAATTGTAAGCACAATCCTGAAGTCCACCAATGCAAACAGTTCGTTCTTGAAGAATGTGGGCTTAGAGTTCTCTACGAATAGATCACAGCTTCAAAAAAAGCTTCAGCTGGAGAGAGAGCGAGCTGCTGCACTTCAACAGACAATCGACTCTCAACAACATGAACTGGACATCCTCAAAAAGAAAGCACAAGCAGCAGATGAAGCAATGCTGAAGCAACATGAAGACATGGATGAATTCAAGAAGAATCAAGCAGAAAAATATGAGGAACTTCAGAAAAAGCAAGAAGAAAACGATGCCATTCTTCGCCGTCTGCTGACATTATCACAGGTTAACATGCCTTGATCTGCTGTTCAAACTACTATGCAGGCTGACATTTTGTTGAAACTTCTGTACTTATGCTGCTGGTGGTGGTGTTGTTTGTTTCGCAACTGGATGTGTGTATGCGTATAGCATGTGGTGGTGTTTGTTTTGGAACTTTAGTCATAACCTGATGCTCTGTGCTGGTGATAATGTCCAGTTGTATGTTTTGGAACTGCTGCTGATGTATATATTGCGTACTAATGCTGTGATGTAACCGTACTAATGCTGTACTAATTCCGTACGAATGCTATACTAATGTTGTGATGTACTAAGTGTTTTTCACATATGGTTTTCTAATCCTGAGTGTAAATGCTGTGCTGTGAGTGCAACGAAATGAGCCTGCCTGCAAAAACTTGGGCCAAATTGAATGGGTCAAAAATTTAAAAGGCCTGGATATTAATGGGCCAAAATTCTGGACCAGACCGGCCAAAATTCTGGACCAGGCCGGCCCAAATATTTCGGGCCAACTAATTGGATTGGGCTGTACATGACACGTCAGATGCCACGTCCGACGCCACGTTGATAATGACGTGGACACCACTTAGGAGCACAGCCACGTCAGTTAGTGACGTGACGTCCACGTCACAACAAAAGCCACGCAGGCCGCCACGTCAGAAACAGCTGTGCCGGAATGCTATTTTATGACGAAAATGATACCAATTTATGACGTTCTGGAGCAACTTGAATGACGAAATATTTCATCATAGAAGTGTGTCCGTTCCATGACGGCTGGCTTTTCGTCACAGATGTGTTCCATTCTGTGATGAAATTGCCATTTCGTCACAGTGGTACATCTATGACGCGACTTCCATGACGATTTTATTTTCGTCATAAATTCGTCACAGAAGGTTATTAATGATGAAATATTGTTCTTTCATGACGAAAGCGATTCATCACAGATCAGCGAAAATCTTGTAGTGCCTTACGTGCGCTCTCGAACTTGATGTCCTTCGTGCCCATCCCCAACGATACCAGGGGCTCATCGTCAGCACCACCCCTGCGCGCGCCCTCGGACATCAACATCATCCGTGCCCCGTTTTCAGTGACTGCACACTATGCGTCACCTGCGTGCACGCTTGAACTTAGTGTCCCCCGAGCACACGCTAGTCTTCAGCGACATATGGGATAGCTCATAGCTCCCTACAATGTCGAGCCATCTCCATTCGAGATAGAGTGTCCCTTCCCTACGGGGTCGCGCGATGATAGCTCCCGTTAATGTCGAGCCACCTCCGTCGGGGATAGAGTGTCCCTTCCCTCCAGGGTCGCGCGACGATAAGCTCCCTGCGATGTCGAGCCGTCTCCATTCGAGATAGAGTGTCCCTTCCCTCCGAGATCACATGATGATAGCTCCCCGCGATGTCGAGCCATCTCCATTCGGAATAGTGTCCCTTCCCTCCGGGGTCACGCGACGATAGTTCCCCGCAATGTCGAGCCATCTTCGTCGGGGATAGAGTGTCCCTTCCCTCTAGCGTCGCGCAGTGATAGCTTCCCGCAACGTCGAGCCACTTCCGTCTGGCATAGAGTGTCCCTACCCTTCTAGGGTAGTACGATGATAACTCCCTGAGACGTTGAGCCAAGTGTACATACTGAGTAAAAGCATGTTCAAATGCTTTATCAGGCGCTCAATATTTTTGGATGGGGATAGCTATAGCAATGCATACCTAACAATGCCCTCATCTCCATGCCTAACCTATAGACAAGCACTCGCGAGCGTGTCTTAAGTGCTAAGTGTTTTCATATGGGAGTTGAGTACAACACTATGTACCTAACCATGTCGGTGTCACCATGACCTACCCAAATCCTAGTGCCCTCTAGTGCGTCCCAAGCATTCACAAAGTGAAGGAAGGGGATGGCATAACGATACTTCCATTGTTACATTACCTCATCGCACTACATACCCAACAACATCTCCTTGCGATATCGAGCAGTTCCACCCAACACAACCGTCGTTATTGTATGTCACACCTTTGACGTCATCCCACGTCGTTTCTTTAACACCATCTTACACCCAGTGACTGTAGGTATCATGCACCGAGTGTCCGTCGCTATCTCACGACCGGATGTCATTGCCATCGAGCAACCAAGTGTTTATCACCATCGCACGACTAGATGTCACTGCCATCAAGCAACCAAGTGTTTATCGCCATCGCATGACTTAGTCTTTGACAACATCATATATCGAATGTTTGTCACCATCACGCGGTCAGATGTCACTACCATCGAGCAACCAAGTATTTGTCGCCATCGCGCGATCGAATGTCACTGCCATCGAGCAACCAAGTATTTGTCACCATCATGCGCTATGATTTTTATCAGAGGGAGAGACAAAAGCACTCTCCACTGTGTTCTTCTACACTAGTTTTTCCCTATTGGAAGACAGGGTACTACGTGCTCCGCAACATGGTCCATCTATCATCGACATGTGTCGCCCGACGTCAACTCACCACCAGACGTTGACAGGATTCGCCCAGCGTTGACATTGTCTGCTCGATGTCGACATGCGCCACTCAGCGTCCGCGTGCCGCTCAGTGTCAACATGTTCTGCCCAGTGTTGACATGGTCGACATGTGCGACTCGACATCAACACGCCGCCAGAGATCGACGTACACCACATGACATCAATGTGCTGCTCGGTGTCAACATGGTCCACCCGGCATGGTGGGGAGCAGAGTGGAGAGACAAGCAACTGAGGTGGCGGATAGCAGCGCGCGCCCCCGCGAAGAGTCCTTGCGTCCTTGCGGATGGCTCCACGCGTAACCCCGCGGAGGGTCCTCGCGCTCCTGCAAGCGCCTCAAGGGCGGTGAAGAAGCGGGTGGGGAGACAGACGATAGGGGAGCCATGGATCAGTAAACGGTCAGTAGCGCCAACAACTGAAAAAATGGCAATGATACTCGTACCTGAGAAACAAGCAATTACAACAATAAGCGCGAGCGTCAGTCTCACCCTCTCGACGACCTCGACCGCCAGCGACATACATCGACATTTCTGATACCATCGACAACCCTATCTCACGCATTGCATCAAAATGAAGTCGTTACCCTCGGAGCATGGGCTGCGGACGGAGAGGCTCCGCAACGATGAAGGACGTCAAGGCGGGTGCAACAGTGCTACCTGGGACCCACGTCGGTAGGCTTGGTTGCGTCCTCCTCCCATCGGGTAGCCCAGCCCAGCAATGGTAGTGCAAGGGTCATGATGGCTGGGCAAACCACACACCGAACCAGATCTAGGCGCCCGGCCAGCCCGGCCCGTGGTGGCGCCGGATCTTGGGCAGCAGGGGCTCGGCCGTTGGGTTCGACTCACTGTGGAGGTCCACCAGACACACAGGCGCCCTCATCGTTGCCTATGCAGCCAACCTCCTGGCTCGGCGATGGCAGTGCGACCCCCCTGTGGGCTGCCCTACGCACGCTAGCGTGGAGTGCAGGCGGCGGTGACAATGCGGCGTGAAGTGCTTCGCGGCAGTGGTGCTAGACGACGCGGCTCCCGGTGTGGCTCGCGGCCTAGCACGGCGTTGAAGTAGGGGCCGCGCCAAAGCGGCGCAGCTCGCAACAGGAGCAGCACGGCCCACGGGCGGCAGCGGCTGCTGCTGGGCGGTGGTAGCAGGGCAATCGGCGCTCCGGTGAGGCAGCGGTGGGCTGGCGAGGTAGCAGCAGGGTGGTGCCCAGGTGGGACTTTTTTAAGACCCTTTTGAAGTGTGCAGCATATAATTTCGACGGTGGTGCCATATAAGCCTATACGCACCGATGCCTCGATCGTATGGGAAAATTAGAGCAGGAGGGTGGCTAATTGTGTATATTCATGTGCAAACACTTGGCCTCAGAAATGGAAATTTGAGACAACCAACTCTTCTCCGCCTCCAAGTGCTCGTCATCCCGTAGTGAGAGTGGTTGTTGTAGAATGGCCCATTAGTTCCACTCTTTTAATAAGAAAAGATATTAAACTTATTGAGTAACGTGTGTAATTACTACTATGTGGTCGGAAGTTGACAATCCTTTAGTCTTAATTTCACTCATTTGCACAATCCTGTTCTTGTATGGAACCACTGAACCATGCAATTGCTATTTCCTAGGCCAAGCAAAAGTGCCAAGTAGTTCGTCCAAGTCGTGTTAATCTACTATTCTACTATATACTAAAAACAGAATATAATAGAAAAAATAGAGAGATGTTAAAAATTCTCATAAAAAAGCAAAACATTCGATCGTTAATTTAATGGACTCTTTTATTATTAGTGGACCACAACTGACATATCTTCATAACTGTACCTAAACAGATCACAGCCAATAGATCTTCATAGCTGCACCTAAACAGATCATAACTGATAGATCTTCATAACTACACCTAAACAGATCACAGCCAATAGATCTTTCATAACTGCACCTAAATCTCAGATTTGAACTTTTATTTTCTGTATTGATCTAATATCACGTGTACAGGTAAAAAGATAGAGATAATTAAAAATATTGCCCGCGTAATTGCAGAGGACACTGGGCTAGTTATTATTAAACCCAGTCTAGCACCGGGCTTATCATACAACGATGGCCTAAAGGACTTGATTAGCAAGAAGTCGACAATTCTGTAACTAGAATCCGATCAATGATTTCGACCTTGACATCTAATATTAAGCAACTTGCAGGATTAGATGTGTGAATCAAGCGTTAAATATTTGAGGTCCAAGGACTCACATTCCCACATGTGAGCCTGCCTGGCGTACCTGCCTCGAACCCTCAGATGTAAACAAAAAGAGAGGACGAGTCATATATTATACTACAATAGATACTAGAAAAATTTAATGCCTAATCATCTGCATATAAGGGAGAAGTGGTGAGCAACTAGGAATACCTTCGCACAAACTCAGACACACCTAGAGAAGACTGTTGGAGGAGGATTTCCGCGCTACCCCGAATCGACGCTGTTCAGAATCATTGTGACACTGTTAAGGTTTCGTCGACGTTCTCCGCGTCAAGGCTGCCCCCGACGAGTCCACACACTCTCCGTCATCGGGGCTGTCTCCAACGTGCCCACGCTTCGTCGTCAGGGTTGTCTCCGACGAGCCCGCTCTCCGTCGTCAAGGCTGTCTCCAACGAGCCTGCGCTCCGTGTCAGGGCTGTCCCCGACGAGTCCACTCTCCGTCGTCAGTGCTGTCTCCGACGAGCCCACACGCGAGGCCATCACGTTCTCCAAAAAGATTCTCCCGAAGATTCTCCCAAAGATGCTCGGGAATATTCTCCTAGGATTCTTTAGGGATGGAAAATAACCATAATGTCCTTATAAGTTCCCTCTCATGTGAGGGCAAAACTGTAATCTCATACTTTTCTCCCTTTACCCTATAAATAGCCCCCTGGGGGTAGAAGGCAAGAGATCCCCCACTTTCATTTCCCCCCTTATGAGCTCTCTATTCCGTGCCCTAATACGAATATTGATTTCCGTCGTCGACTGCCCCGCGCGTATTGCTTCTCGCTCGTTTGTCCCTCGCACGCCCGGAGGTCGCTGTAGCCGATCAGGGGTGCCACAAATCTATTGTCTAGACTTATATCTACGACTCATACAACGATGGCTTAAAGGACTTGATTAGCAAGAAGTCGACAATTCTGTAACTAGAATCCGATCAATGATTTCGACCTTGACATCTAATATTAAGCAACTTGCAGGATTAGATGTGTGAATCAAGCGTTAAATATTTGAGGTCCAAGGACTCACATTCCCACATGTGAGCCTGCCTGGCGTACCTGCCTCGAACCATCAGATGTAAACAAAAGAGAGGACGAGTCATATATTATACTACAATAGATACTAGAAAAATTTAATGCCTAATCATCTGCATATAAGGGAGAAGTGGTGAGCAACTAGGAATACCTTCGCACAAACTCAGACACACCCAGAGAAGACATACAACAAACAAAGAGAGAGAATGGGTGTCTCAAGTGCCCTGGATTGGTGGAGTGAGTGGCAGCTGCGCATCCTCGTCTTGAGTAGCCTCGGTGTCCAATACTTCCTTGCAATTTTTGCGGGGGGCCGTAAGTTCCGTATCCCGGCGTGGTACAGATTTTTCATCTGGCTGTCGTATCTAGGTAGCGACGCTCTGGCGATATATGCCCTCGCTACGCTCTTCAATCGCCAAAAGAAGCAGCAATACAGCTCCGCACACGGTAATCGTGACTTGGAGGTGTTATGGGCGCCTATCCTGCTAATGCACCTCGGCGGCCAAGTCTTCATAACCGCTTACAACCTCGAAGACAACGAGCTGTGGAAGCGGCACATTGTAACCGCGATATCTCAGGTAACAGATGGATCTAACATTGATTACACACTGCTGCCGTTTGTTACTTGTATCCAGGGTTTTCCTTCCGGTAACCATATCGTATTTTTACCACAACGTAATTTCCCAAATTCAACAGATTATTTTTGAAATTTTCTTGAAATTTTCTCATATTTATTATTACTAGATAATTGCCCATGCGTTGCAACGGGGTATAAATATTCTAGTACGTTAGCTCGTGATTTACCTGCCCATATTAATGTGATTGTGTAAAAATAGTAGGATTTTATTTGGTAAACACATATTTGGTAAGTATTTATTGGCAGGAAGGTTGCAAAACAGGAAGGTTGGACGAAGAGTGGGCAAAACGCACTCTGCCGGCAGGAAAGAGAACGCTACTCTTTTTTTAAGTACTAGAGATAGAGATTTTTGAAATTTTCTCGTCGGTGCTATACTAATCTACTGCGGGTAACCAGTTGGTTACCGGAAATACCAGTCGATTACTAGAACCATGGTTACATCCACATAACCAATTTTCTTGGTTATTATCCACTCTAATTGTCTCAATTCCCTTGGTTATCCACTCCACTGCCTCAATTTCCTTTGTTATCCACTCTGTCTCAGGTCACGGTCGCCATCTACGTGTTTTGCAAGTCATGGTCGTTGTCATCCGATCGGAGGTTATTGGCTGCAGCAATTTTGCTTTTCATGTCCGGGATTGCCAAATGCTTCGAGAAGCCCTTGTCTCTCATGAGAGCTAGCTTCAATAGCCTATCTCGCTATCTCGATCCTGCTCGTAGAACTACAACTAGCGATAGAGAAGAAGAGCTCGAAAAATATGTAAAAAAAGCAAGGACTTCTGTTCAGCGCGACAATCCTCCTCCAACATTGAGCGACAAGAAACACTTCAGATTGCCTGCTGGATTACTTTTAGACTTTGCATATCCCTATATTTATCGTCTTGCTGAGTTGAAGATCTTTTTGGCGCTTGACAACAAAGAAGTTTATAAGGCACTAAAAAGTGGGCTCTCCAACATTTTCGATCTTCTCTACACCAAATCTAATGCTACACGAATACACAGTGTACAGTTTTATACTTTTTTCGTGACTTTGATATTAGGTATGGCAATGCCAATTGTGGCCATTGGTCTCTTCCACAGTAGCCATAAGCAAGCATACATTGGTAACGATGTCATCGTTACATTTGTGTTGCTTTATGGTACCCTTATGCTAGAGCTCATTTCCCTGCTCACAGGAGTAAGTTCCGCCCATGAGTGGCCTGACATGGTGGCTCAACATAGCCTTATATGGTTCTTTTCCCACAATAAAAGACACGCCAAGTTGATGAGCTTCGCAAGATGGTTAGGATGCAAGGACTTGCTCGACCAATATTGGTGCATGAAGTCTTGCTACTCGTCCGAGGATATTACAAATTTAGTCCATGGATATGTTGAAAACTTGTGGAAGAACTGCATAACAGACGCTGAGAGTTACATGATGTTCAATGATGTCAGGGGCCAGTGGACACTCGAGCAAGAGACATGTGACCGAGACCTGGGCTGGAGCTTAGAGAAGCCATTCGACGAGAGCATTCTTCTCTGGCACATGGCCACAGATTTCTGCTTTCACCTGTTGGGCATATCTTCTGGTCATAAATGTGCCGATCAATGTAGAGAAATGTCCAACTATATGATGCACCTATTGTTTGCTAATCCCGAGATGCTAATGTCAGGTAGCAGAAGGAATCTTGTCACAATTGCTTGTGAAGAACTTGAGGACATCCTAAAGGGTGAGGACACATTGGTAATGGAAGAAAACTTTGCTGAGAGAGTAGTAGTTAATCGGGTGAAGTCTACACAAGGTTTAAAAGAAGGTTCAGAAGGAAGGTTTATTCACGACGCTTGGGTGCTTGCTGAAGGGTTGATGGATCTAGGTGATGAGAAGATGTGGAAGGTGATCCAAGGCGTGTGGGTGGAGATGCTCTGCTTTTCTGCCAGTAGATGCCGAGGATACTTGCACGCCAAGAGTCTTGGCACCGGTGTGGAATACCTCTCCTATGTCTGGCTCCTATTGGCATGTGCAGGGATGGAAACATTCCCAGAGAGGCTCCAGAGGAGACGGAAGCTTCTGCTGTCAAAAAGAAGAGGAAGCACCTTCAAAACGTAGGTGAAAATGTTGCTGCTCCTTCTACTTCCTGTGGAAATGAGCCTTCCATGGAACAGGAAAATGATGTTGGTCCATGGCTTCCCAAAGCAAGGAAATTCGCAAGGAAGAAGAAACAATTGCCACTCCATCATCTTCCGCAGATAAAAGCACCATCCGTGAGCTCGATGAGATTGTTGTCTCACCGTAAGAACAGCTTCGTCCGTGTTTGTATTGTCTGCATTTCGGTGCCTCTGCTCTACTTCTTAAGTTCCATGTTTACGGTGCTGTTGTTCTTGCTCCTTCTGTTGTGCTATTCAATACAAGTTATGTATAAAAGTAAAATATATTTATGGCAATGAAACTTGTCTGCCTTACTTTGGTCGCCATGGCAAACGCCAATCGCCGGCAGTGCACGCGCACGTGCACGTTGACTGCGCCACCAGCGCGCGTAGAGACGTGACGCTCACAAGCGTCGGCACCGGTTGCGCCCCTCCCTGCACGCGGACCTGCCTCCCTCCTTTCCCCGCATCGCGCCGCCACCATTTGCCCTAGCCCCGCTGCACGGCGGTTATTGGCGCCGCCGCACGCAATCGGCCGAACAAGGACGCCGACATCGATTTCGAGCACCTGGACGCGCTCAGGCCACGTATCGGCATTGCTATGAGCACCCGTGCAAGCGGCATGGTCTTGTCCAGATCCGAAGAGCTTGAGGACAGAGCCGCCACTGAATCCCCGTCTCTCTCAACTTCTCAAGCACGGTGAGTTCTTCCCTTCCCTAATACTAAAAAATAATCAATTCCATTGTCTCGAAAATTAGGCACTGGAGTGGGTGCTCGTCAAGTCTTGGGAAAAATATGGTGAAGTCAGCCTGGCGCAACCTGGCCCTAGGAGGTGTACGAGTAGACGATAACAGAGGGATAATACTCTATTAATCACCAATGTGGGAACGTACTCCAATTACCGTTTTCTGCGCTGATCACGTGCATACAAGACAGAAATGGTGATCAATCGGAGTAAATCAAGTTGCTGTAAACAACGGTTTGGAGCTTAGTTTAGGTACAGTGTGTTTCATCCGTCATGTGCATAACCATGCTCATCTGTATACCTACTACCGATCGACCAGATTTGAAGCTTGCAATTGATATTTCAAGACCAAGCAAGTCCTTGGTCCAGGTCGTGCTAAATATGGTTAAGCCCAGCCTGGCGTCGGCCGGGCTTATCATACAAACAATGGCGTAAATTAAGGACTTAGCAACAAGTTGACAATCCTGTCCCGCGCTAGTGTTAAGAAAGATAAAGAAACAGGACTCACATATAGGGGAGGACAGAGATTAGTGGAGGACGGTACCTTATCATGTGCATATAAGAGAGATCGATGCCATTGGAGTGCATCAAGCCTGCAGCGCACAAACACAAACACGCACGCAGAACACACAGAGAGAATCAATGGCGCAATGGTGGGATGAGTGGGAGATGCGCATCCTTGTCCTAAGCAGCCTCAGTGCTCAGTACTTCCTCGCATTATTTGCTGGCGTTCGTAAGTTTCATAACCCGCCGTGGCTCAGATTTTCGCTCTGGCTAGCGCACATAGGCCGTGATGCTCTGGCGATATTCGCCCTCGCCACACTTTTCAACCGCCAAAGAGGTGGGCCGAGGTGCAGCTACTCGCATGGCAGTCGCGACTTGGAGCTGTTATGGGGGCCTATCCTGCTCATGCACCTTGGCGGGCAGGTCGTCATAACTGCCTACAAGATTGAAGACAACGAGCAGTGGAGCCCATACATCCTAACAGCTCTATCTAAGGTCAGTGACCCCATAGCAGCGAATTACTCTCTCCATTTCCCCCGTTTCCTTCAAAGTTATTGTTTCAGACATACATATAGTCAAACATTTAAAATTTTGACTAGGTATATACTTTAAAAATATTTAGATTACATGCTTGAAAATCATATACTTATATTTGTCTTAATTTTTTTAAAACATAAAATTTTATTGGCTATGTAAATACACCACTACTATAATAGAAAATATCACAGGATTATTGGTGAAAGTTCTGTTTTGAAAACTAGTACCTAAGTGTAAAATGTGGTAAGGACAGTCTCAATATTGTATCTAAACCATACCATGGAGGATTGGAGTCCAGGTGGAAGGGTAATTATTGAAGAAATAGATGAAATTTGTATGTATATGTAGATATTGTATCTTATCTCAAACTTCAATAATTTGTGGGACCTTATTTGCATATAACCAATCAAGAATTATTCAAGGGAGAAAAAAAATCTAGATGCATTTACTTTATAAGTTCATATTGTATCTATATGGTCTAGAAGTGGTAGATAGAACCCATAGATAGAACCCATCATTAGGACTGTCCTAAGAAATAATAAGGTTGCGTAATAAAATTCCTCTTGGACCAATAACATATTAACATGTACTTGTCATATGAGAGCTTGCACGCACCACCATCTCCCTTGTTAACTACTATTGCAGGGATGTCTACGCGCTACTTCTAAACCGACGGTGTATTGCTAAGTGATATGTAAATAGTCTTAAAACCTCTCTATGGATGTTTTGTACCCTAAAAAGCAGGTTTGTTAATTTCTCACCTCTATCAGACCTCCACTTCTATAAATAGAGCCCAAGGACAAGGGGGAGGGTGATCTATTTTTTCTCACTTCCTCATTTACAAACCCTAATTCGGGAGAGCAATCTAAAATGGACTCGTGACGCTTAGCTATGCTTGTTACCTTCTCCCTCAAATCCCTACGCACACCCTTGTGGACCTATGTAGCCAAACGGGGGTGCCTCTCTCTTATTGTTTAGATTCATACCTACGGCAACTAGCTTCCATGTTCACTTCGCGAGAAGGCACACGCTCATAGTTTTTGCATCTAATTGGATCATCCACTGTCATAGGTCACGGTGGCTCTCTACGTGTTTTATAAGCCATGGTCGTCGACTGACAAGAGATTATTGGCTGCAACAGTTTTGCTTTTCATTCTGGTAATTATCAGATGCTTCCAGAAGGCCTTGGTCTTTAAAAGCACTAGCTTTAATGCCCTACGACAAGCCAGCTCGTCCGAGTCCGCTTGCAGGACTGCAACTACTGACAGAGAACGAACGCTTGAAGAATACGTACTAAAGGCAAGGAATTTCATTCGGACAAATGGTGGTATTGCTCCTCCAGTATTAAACATGAAACAACTCTTCCACCCCCGTAAGCTATTTGTAGACTGCATATACCTATTCAGATCGTCTTACAAGCCTAAAATTCTTCTGGTCGTTTCACGACGAAGCAGCTAATCTAATAGAAGACGCGCTCTCCTACATCACCAGTATTCTCTTCACCAAAGATAGCATACCCTCCTACCTATATTTCAAAAATGCGACAGTAGCGCATGTGTGCATACTGATACTAGCTTGTACAACGCCAATCACAGTCATCTGCCTCTTCCACAATAGTAGCCATAGAGAATCTTATAGCGGTGGAGATATCAGGGTTACACTTGTGTTGTTGTACGGCACTCTTCTGCTGGAGCTCCTTTACTTCTTCATACGATCAGCTTTTCAGGACAAGTTCTCTGGCAGAATTCTCCAACATAGTCTTATAGGATTATTTGCCCATTAACAAAAGGCACGCCACGTTGATGAGCCTCGCAAAATGCTTGCAATGCAAGGACTTCCTCGACCAATGTTGGCGCATGGAGCCCAGCGACTCGTGCAGGGACATTACAAAATTAGTTTTTCGGCATGTTAAACATGGGTGGGACCACCGCATAAGAGATGCTGAGACTTATAAGATGTTCAATGATATGAGAGGCGACTTTGCACTTGTAACATGTGACGTGCGGCACCTTAGCTGGAGCTTACAGAAGCCATTTGACGAGAGCATCCTTCTCTGGCACTTAGCCACGGATATGTGCTTGCATTACCGTGGCACATCTCTTGATCCACCTCGTGATAAAGTTGCCCGTCAATGCAAGGAAATCTCGAACTACATGATGCATCTTTTGCTTGACAATCCTGAGATGCTAATGGCTGGTAGCAGAAGCAATCTGTTCACAACTGCCTACAGTCAACTCGAGGACATCCTCAAGGGTGAGGAGACATCGCAGGGTGAGAACGACCTTATGCACAAAATAATGAACAAAGTGCAGTCTACAGAAGGTACAGAAGAAAGTTTTATTCGTGACGCTTGTGTGCTTGCTGAAGGATTGTTGGATCTAAATGACATGGGCAAGATTTTGGAGGTGATCCAGGGCGTGTGGGTGGAGATGCTCTGTTTTTCTGCTGGCCGATGCCGAGGGTACTTGCATGCTGAGAGTCTTGGCACGGGTGGAGAGTACCTCTCCTATGTTTGGCTCTTGTTGGCATATACCGGAATGGAGACGTTTCCAGACAAGCTCCAGGGAAGGAGCTGGGTTCCCACAATACCTATAGATGAGCTCGACGAGATTGTTGCCTACATGCCGGAGCCTCTGCTCTAGTTCTTAAGTGCCATGTTTGTTGGTGATGTAATTATCATCGTCCTGTTGTACCACTAGATGTGCATGTGACGTGTGTCCCGTTTGCTGTACCATGTAACGAAAATGTAGTTCTAACGGGCCCACACTATGGAGCAGAGCAGCGCCGAGTGTTTACCATGCATTGGCATCGGGACCGTATGTCTCTCTCCGGCCTGTAAAGTATTTCATCATTTCTTGCCTTTTCTGCGCAACCAGCAGCAGCCAACTCTACCGGAATCTGTAACTTTCCCGAGTGCCAAAAACACTCAGGAAAGACCAAAATACACTCGGGAAAGATTTTCCCGAGAGTCACACTCGGGAATGAGCCGTCGGGATATTTATGGTCAGGAAAGAGTGTTTTCCCGAGTGTTCGCACTCGGGAAAGATACCTTTCACCGAGTGTCCGACAATACACTCGGGAAACGACGCCACACGGGAAATAAATTCGCTAACGGTCGAAAATAACGGTAATATTTACGTGTTCGTTGTTTCCCGAGTGCACACTCGGGAAATTTAAGACACGCGTCCATATTTCAACCTTCCACGTGTGCCGTTTTCGTTGGTGACACGTGTATGCAGTTTCCCGAGTGTTGGCACTCGGGAAATTGGTATCAGGTGGCTGTATTTTGAGACGCCACGTTCAGCCGCTGTGCGCTGTCCACGCGGCCACATTTTTCCCGAGTGTTCGTTTCATGTAACACTCGGGAAAGTGGGCTCTAGGGAAAAAGTAGCAGAATTTGTTATTTAAAAATCACACACAATATACAGGCAGTAAATATATATAGCAAAACACTCAATCACACCTCCAGCACAGATTCACATAATAATGCACTTAATCCACAGTTCATAAACAAGTCTACAATTCATACAAGCATCTAACACAAATACACAAGGCCACAATAATAAATCTAAAAGTCTACAATTCATATAAGTCCACTACACAAGGCCACAATAATAAATCTAAAAGTCTACAATTCATACAAGTCCACAATTAGTCCATTTGCTAGGATCTTGAGCTGGAAAGGCAGATTATTTGAATCTTCACCAACAACCTGCATGAACATGAACCACGCCTTTTTAACACCATTCGAGAGGTTTCTCTCTTAGATGAGTACAACGTACCACAGGGTAGACCAGTAGCATGTCTTGCAGAGTTTCCGCCATAATTTTCTGGAATTTGAAAAGGAGAAATTTTCTGTTATTGCAATAATTTAGCTACCATGCACAGACATATGAAACATCATCATCTAATTTTGCCAATTTAGATATGCCCTAGGTTATAAATAATCTGCTCCATGTTGCTGATGCAAGAGCAACTTTATAAAACTAGTCTACAATCGTTTCCTTGATCATCACAGTATAATCACAACACGCTACAGGATCATCGCAACTCTCAAGAGACAATGACAGTTCACAGGCAAAATGATCATGAGATTAATAGTTCAAGTAACAAGGTCAAATGATAAAATAAAACGGAAAGGACACAGCAAAGAGCAATTGACAGAGAGGCTGGAACTGTTAAACAAAAGAGTTGGTGGAGAAAAGAAAGAAGAGTAAAAAGCAAGGGATCTGAAGTACAGCAGTGTCCCTACTAACTCCATCTTTAACTTCTTAAAACTTAAGTAACAAGGTCATTAAGAGCAAGGAATCTTCAAGACTCAATTAGAATGAACCATGATACTAAATGGAGCAGTATCTTTATCAAGAGAGACACCAATAAATCTTGCCCAACCTAACTCCATATAAAACATGGCAAGTTGACAGCAACATGTCGTGATCAAGTGTGGTCCAGTAAAGACAGAACACGGCATAAGAGATATACACAGAACACAGCATAAGAGATGCCAGCCTTTTATGGAGGATAAGATCAGGTGCAGTTAATTAGATATGAATTAAAATGGCAACAAAAGTAAGACCAAATTGAATGGAGTAGTTTCTTCTGAAAGACAGACTTTATTTGAAAACAGAGCATTGATCTTCTTGCTACAAGCAGAGCTTACCTTAAACTTATGGCAGGTTCTAAAGTCTAAACTCAAGCTCAATCATCTAACAGAAAACTGTTCCTATACTATCTGAGGTTAAAACTTATCTTCCATCATTTACTCAAGGAAATTTCATTAAATTTTCATAGGGATCACAAAGAATTCTCTATCAAAGCCCATTATTTGCATCTCATATTTTTTGTATTTCACTGAACTATAGGAAAACCCTTTTGGCTAGTGCATTCCCACTGTCTTATCTTTTATATCTAACAGCATCCATGCCATCACCAGCTTTCAAGGTGAATATGACATGGACCAGATGGTAAATGACAGTGAGTTTACTTCAAAGGCACTAATTTAAATTGGCACAGACATATGCCAATTTAGCTCCTGGTCTCTTGATATATGCATGGACCATGCTTCTTTGGAAAAACCGGAATACACAAACAGCAAAACTGCTCGAAGAACAGCTAATACAGCTAATTGACTCATTCCTCAACAAATAAAATAAGATAAATATGGAACCAAATCATCCTATCCTACATGGCTCCAAATCTCTAACTTGAATTATTGAAGAAAAGATATGTACACAAACCATTGACTAAAACATATGTTCACAACCGCTTACAACCAGACCCCACCAATATATTGTTGAGTTGGATCTCTTTGGGCTATGATAAAGTATTCAAACTTGCAATGTGCCTTAAAAAAAGTGCTTTCCATATTTCTTCAAAAAATGAGAACCCTATACTCACATGGTCATGGCGTTGGACTTGTGATGTGAGGATTCGGTGGGCTCGATGAGCCATCTCCACCATGACCATCACTCGCAGTATGGGGCGTATTAGATCCAGCCGAGCCCTAGAGTTGTAATTAGCAACCAATTTATTAGCAAGTGAATTGTCCTATTGAAAAATGATAATGTAAAAAAAATAAAGAGAACTAACCGCAGTAGACAGTGGAGTGACTGCAGCCCTGTTTGGTGTTGTGGCATTCATAGTAGCTTGAATAGACTACAAATTGCATTCAAAAGATAGTAGTACATTAAGATAACAACTAAGGTAGATATATGACAGAAATTTAAAGTGTTTGTTGTTGTGGGCAGCAACTTACCATGACAATTGCTTCCATCCTCTTCCTTGCCGTTGTTTCCTCCTCCAACTTAGCATGTAGTTCGAGAATCAAGTCATTTGAAGTCCTTGGGCGTCTCTGAGGGGGTACTTTAGCAGATGATCCACTACTTGATGCACGAACAGCGGATTGAGTTGCCTGCGAGTTAATGTAGCCATCGGCCATCATGTAGCGGCCATGTTTCTTGCCACGACCAGCCTTGTACACCGCAACGGGGTCGATAGGTTCATGCATTACATCAAAGTCTTGGCCATGGATAGCCTTAGCAGCATCAGAATAGGAATCCTAAAAGGGAAATTGTTGTCACCAAACAACACACCACCACAACAAGACTAGAATTGATTAAAACTTTATAACTCTTACCAAGTTCTCCATTGCTCGTCGGTTGCACAAAACACCATCACTATTACCCCTCCTAGCTGCTACAAATGCCTCTACATCAGACACAGGCCTTTGCTCTTTATTCTCCTGCAATAAACACAAAAGAAATTAAATAATCAAGTGTGATGTCCTCCTCATCCACAAAATACAAGAACACAACAAACTAAATACCATGTGCTTTTTATAGCGAGCCATCGAGGAGCTGCCTTGACGGTGCGATGGCCCCCTCATCAACAATCTACGTTGCCTAGCTTCACGACCTTTTTGTTGATATTCCTCATTGCACCACCTCGTTTCTACAATCTGACGCCATGCATCTTCATGTGTCGCAGCCCACCAAGGTATTGCCTTATTTAAAAACAGATGCATTGAATCATATCAAACAAATTAGATAAAATGATGTACATATCATACTTCTAACAACTAATTAAGGGGATGTTGCTGATTACCTCCATATAAGCATCAATGCTTAGCCTTGTTTGGCAAGCCTCGGCCCTCTTGATGTCTCTTTTAAGCACTTGTGTTGTATAAAACGTCACAACCTGGATGCGTGCCTCATAATACATTTGTGGGATCAACTTTTTGACAACTTTGCGAACCACTTCTCTAGCGTGTTCCTCTTCTCCCTCTTCACATCTAAACCAGTCCTACACTCATGCATATAGTTGTAGCCAATTAATTATTAGATTCATAGTGAACAAAGAAGTAGACACGTGTAGGGAAAAAAACTTACCCAGAAACTTTCCTCCACCCGCTCTAAACAGTTTGCATACTGTATTCCATTTTCATCAGGGGCATCCTCCTTGGCCTGATAGTGCTCCCATGTCCACGGGGGCTCCTCCTTTCCTTTGAAAGTAACTAAACCAGGGACATGCATTCGAACTAACACTCTAAGGATGCCATTTGGAAGTCTAGAAGACACTACCTCAAAAAACATCTCTCCTGCATAGTCTTCACTGACGGGCAGAAAATTACCATCAGTGGTAAGGTTCACCACTGACGGGCGAACAGGTACCCGTCAGTGCTTATTCAAGTAGACGGTCCAAATTTAGAAAAAAATAATTACTGACAAGTAAAAAACATTGCCCGTCAGTAATTGTGTATTTCTACTAACGGAAAGTATCACTGACGGGCCCGTTAATATGGACTGTCAGTAGAATGTATTACACCACTGACGGGCCCAAATTGTGGCCCGTCAGTGATATTACAGCCCTAACCACTGACAGGCCCAAAGCACGGCCCGTCAGTGATGTTTGGGCCCAAGCTATATAAGCCATCCCCTCTAACCCTAATTCCTCTATTCCCCCCCCTCGGCCGCACTCCTCCCTCCTCTCTCTCTTTCTCCCCACTGGCCGCCGCCCCTAACTCTATTTCCCCCCGTCGGCCGCACACCTCTCTCCTCTCTCTCTTTCTCCCCACTGGCCGCCACCCCTAACTCTATTTCCCCCGCCGGCCGCACTCCTCCCTCCTCTCTCTCTTTCTCCCCACTGGTCTCCGCTTTCTCGCGTTTTGGATCTCGCCTCAGTCCATGTGACCCGGGTCGTCCTGTGTTTTTTCTGTAGGTGGGGTGGCCGAGATGGAGAGCGCGGGGGAGAACCGGAGGCTGGCGGTGGCGGGGAAGCCCCACTGCACCAGATCCATGCCCCCTGTCGGGGATCCGAGCACCAGATCCATCCACGACGGCGGCGTCCATGCGAGGAGCAGCGGCGGCGTCCTCGTCTTCCACGCTGACAGCCGCAGCCTCCTCTTCCACGGCTACAGCGGCGGCCTCCTCAACCGATGATGACGGCCTCCTCAACCCTAGTCGCCACGGGTTTCCAGCCCGGTGGCGCCGCCGGCGCCGGCGTGGCTCCGTGCGCCTCGCAAATCTACATGTGGCGGCGGGTGGAGGAGCCTGGCCAGATCAGGAGTCAACACCCCTTTCAGAGACATTGTGCAGGTCTGAGGACCAACTCTTGATTTGCATTTGTTCTATTGGTTATAGTCAATCGTGTCAGTACAATATTAGCCATTAGCTTAGTTTATTAGAGTTCATCTTTGCCATTCATTTGTTAGTAAGCTCAATTGTTTATAATGAAAGCGCACCTATAATATACATGTTATTTCCCCAGAAAACATACAAAAGAGTCACATGTAGATTTGCTATTCTTTTCTTAGCCATGCCTAAATATCCTGATTTTTTATGTTTAAATGTTAATTTGGTAGGTACTTTTTTTGCCGCATCAATTCCATTTTGGGGCATCCTGTGTTTGCAGTGCCTCATCTTAATCTGCAACCCCTGCTAAGAAGGCATCGGTTCAGAACAAATCGAAGCAGTGAACCTGCAATCAATGTTATCTACTAGGTGTGATTTTTAGGTACCAATGTGATTGCAAGATACTGCTTTGATGGTTGTCTTTGTAGTAGTGTTTGCAAGATGACAATTGTATCACTATTGGTATTTGGATTTTTAATCATGGGGCCTCTTAATTCCCAGTTTTTCTATCTAAGTTCATGTATTGCCCTTATTCTAGTTGAGTGTATGTGTTCATGTATATTTGAGTGTAATGGTGTATATTCTTTTGTAATGGTCTAATTTTTGTAATGGTGGCTGTAATGTGTAATGAATGTAATATTTTCTGAAATTTATTTTTTTTAATCTCTAAAAGACAACTACTGACGGGCAGAACAGCATGTATCTGTCAGTGGAAGGATAAATCACTAACGGGCAATCACTAAGGGCCCGTCAGTGGTGACAGCCATTACTGACGGGCAACCCGCCCGTCAGTGGAAGTATAACTTCCACTGACAGGAGCTTACTGACGGGCCCTGAACCCGTCAGTGATTGCGGTTTTTCGCCCGTCAGTGATGGTGTTTTCTAAGGTAGTGAGACTCGGCCCCTCCTTGCTCTCGCCATTGCCTGCACACAGCAAAGTGTCTTTCCTTATAAATTTTAAGGTATTGAAACTTCGCTAAATTACTGAGACATGGACACAATTACTTACATGTCACCAACAGGAACGAGGATAGGCTTGTCCTCTTCTCGTCTTGGTCACGGTGGCAGGTTAGTAGGTCCACGCATCCACAGAGGTCCTTCATCACCCTCTACATCAACCCCTGCCTCCTCTGGAAGCGGGGCTTCTGAAAGAGCATCTAGGCCCTAATTTGATTTTGATGGTTAATGGCAACCTAAACTGGAATCTAATGTTTACATTTGAGTGTAAGCAGATCTTACAGGTTCCATGATGAAGGGCTATCCAGAGAAGGATGGCCACCAAAAAGGTACAAGGTGGTTTCAAGGACAAAGAAGTGGCTGTGCTAGGGAGCTGTGCCACAGCTGAGAAGAAGCTGGTGCTGTGCAGGGAGCTGCAGGCAGGGTGATGGTGGCTTGATGCGTCAAGGGCCGTGACTTCAGCTGGTGGCAGGTGAAGCCTAGATTTGCTAGTTTCTTGAGCCCATAGGAACCACCCGTACTACCAAGAGGGATGAAAAAGTAGCAGTTGTCTAAGGGAACCTTGCTCATTGCTCAGAGTGTTGGTCAAGGGGATTGGTGCTTTAAGGTCAATTGCCCTGTGTCAATAGCTTTGCTCAAAAGTATGTAGCTGTGTGAAAACCCTAGAGCCTTAGGCACCTGTGTGACACAGCTGTGTCACAGGTGGTCTTCTGCTCTATGTCTCAGGTACGCCTCTGTACCGGGAGAGAGCTTGTAAAAGCTAAGGGATCTGCTCTGCGATAGGGTCTGCTGTGTCAGGGGTCTATCGGAGGTTCTCTCCTTTTCAGGTAGCTTAGGTAAAGTATGCTGAGGGCATGTAGTGTGCCAGGACCGGGCTGAGTAGTGCTGCTATCAGCTAAGGGTTCACCTGTGTGTGCCGCCGGTGACACAGGTGTCGGTCTGCCTGAGCCGGTTACAGTTGGGCGTAGGGTGTAGCTGTGTCACCGGTGGCTGACACCGGTGGCTCACTCAGTCCTACGTGGCAACAGGGTAACGGTCAGGTGCCTGTGGACCCTATATATAGGGGACCAGGGGAGGACTCTGTCCTCAACCTTGCTCAAATCAGTGATTCTCATACGACCGTTGCAAAGCCTCCAACCACTCCACAAGAGCCAAGCGCCTAAGGGTTAGTTCGAGTGGGTTTGTGAGCTAGAGCACGAGCAAAGGTTCCTCCAAGAGATTGCTGCTGGATCATCTGTTACTCTTGGAGCTTGTCTGCTCCTAGACGGGTGTAGGAGTTGCTGGTATCATCCAAGCTTGTGTGGGTTGAACCAGTAGTTTGTGAAGGTATTTTGAGGTCTACCTGCTGCAAGGCAAAAGGATCTCCACAAGCAAGAGAAAGAGTCCTGAAGGATCAGGTACTCGGAGAAGAAGCACGGTTTAGTGCTGGCCAGCTCTTAGGAGTGGTCTCTCCAACGGAGACGTACCTTCTCTGCAAAGAGTTGGGAACTTCGGTGAAAAACTTCTGAGTCTCTTCTTACTTTCCAGTACTGCATGCTCATCTGTTCTCTCTTGTTTGCTTGTGTCTCTTAGACTTGCTCTGTTGTACTTACCTTTTCACCTGTGCTAGCTTACCTTTATACCTGTGTGTGATCATCTGTTACTTAGCTGTTTCATTCACTTGTACTCATCTGTGATAGCACCTGTGTCTCTGTTAGTCTAAGTAGATCACCTGTGTTAGGTTATCTTTTCACCTGTGCCTTTCACCTGTGTGACAGCTGTGTGTTAATTTACACATAGTTCTCATCTGTGTAACTCACCTGTGTCACAGCTGTCACTATTAATCTGTGAAGTTAACTTGACAACTTAAATAGAAGACTTAAAAGGAGGAAATTTTATAAGCCAACTATTCACCCCCCCTCTAGTCGGCATCTCGGTCCTTTCAGCTTCTTGTGCTGAATCAGTAGAGGCTGAGCCACTTCTTCTTCCCCTTCCTCCAATTCTTCTTGTACCCCTTCCTCCTCGGCCTCCTCTAGGGGGTCTACCAGCTGTTGCGGCCCCCATGGAAGCTGAATCAGCCCTAGTGGAAGCTGAAAGAGACCCCGTGGTAGCTGATGCCGTCCCCCTAGCCGAAGTTGTCGCTGCCCCTCTACCAAAAAGAGGTCTCCCACGGCTCGATACTCCTCTCATTATTCAATTCCTGCATTGAAAATAAGTAAAGACATTAATATAGTTCAAAGAATCAATAAAATAAAAGCAATAGATTGAAATAAATAGCTAAAATTATAAAGTGCAATACATGAAATACATACAAGAAAAATTGCTTAGAAGTATTCATCATAAATAGGATCCTCTTCAGGGACAATGTCGTCATCATCATCATCACTATCATAAGAGTCAACTACATCATCCTCAAGGTTGATTGGAATTTCATTATCATCATCACTCTCAATATCTAAACGATTAAGTACTTCCAAGTCCTTTGCATTGGCAATCTCCTCGGTTTCAATTTGATCCTCAGTTAATTGGTCATCCACTTGCCCAATAACAATTTCAAGATTTCCTAAGAGCCCATCTTCTTGGAAGAACTCTTCACCACATGTGTTTGGATCCAAGTTGTAATCATCATCACTTGGGGTAGGTAATTTACCATGGGGTTGTACCTTATATACTACCCACCAATCCACTAGTCTACTCATGGTCTTGCACGGGTATGGGACATAGTACACTTGGGTGGCTTGTTGAGCCACAATAAAAGGTTCATTTCCAGGTAAGACCGTTGATATTTGAACTTCGACCAACCCAATCGAAGGGTCACGTCTCACTCCGGTGATTGGATGGAACCAATGACATTTAAATAAAACAAGTTTGAGAGGTTTGCTGCCATGGAAAGATAACTCAATAATATCTTCAACTATTCCATAGTACTCAACACCATCTTGCCCTACAGTCAACAATCCACTATTTACTGTTGTAGCATTAGGTCGTTCCCTCTCATGTGTTTCTGTCCGAAAACGATACCCATTGACATCATATGTACTATAGGACATCACCCGAGTGTGACATCCTTTAGCAACTTGTCGTAACAACGAGGCTAGACAGTGAACTTGTGGCACCCCCGCACGGCTACGCGGACCTACGAGGGTTGCCCGGGAAACTACGTCGCGGAGACACCGCAGTCGCGCACGCGGGTTGCACGTCGCGAGGACCCTCGAACCCGCTGCGATGTTGCAAACCGGAGGAGAGGAGGAGCAAGCAAACGTGTATTCAGAATTTCTGGGATCCCCACAAATGGAAGGGGTGCCCCTCTATTTATAGGGAGAATGGAGGGGTAGGTGAGATTACAGGAATGCCCTCGGGCGTTTTACAATCATGCCCCTAGAGGTACCGATGCCCCTGGGGACGTGTAGGTCTTTTCCTCCGGGAATATTTCGGGAATATCCCGTGGGTCCCGCCCGTCATGCACGGACTTGTCGCCGTCACGGACTCGGCGTTGCACGGTCTTGGCATGGTTACAGGCTTGATGTTGCCGCGGAGTCGGCATCACGCGGTCTTGGCGTCGCGACGAGGTTGGTGTTGTCCCGGAGTCGGCGTCACGCGGTCTTGGCGTCGCGACGAGGTTGGTGTTGTCGCGGAGTCGGCGTCGCGCGGTCTTGGCGTCGCGACGATGTTGGTGTTGTTGCGGAGTCGGCGTCGCGCGGTCTTGGCGTCGCGACGAGGTTGGTGTAGCACTGATCTCCTCTAAGTACGAAAAGCGTCAAAACCGGGTAGCGCGGGGACCCTTTCCCCAACAGTAGTCCCTCGCCGGTGCGGGCGGTTATTTAGTGCCCGTCCGGGCCGGCGCATCGATTCTGATGGGGTCGGCGCGCTGACCGGACTGACGAGCTCGGGATTGTCGCGATATTCTCGGGGTCGCGGAATACAAATGCCAGGTATCCCGTGGTAAAACAGGGGACTTTAGCAAAAATCCTTCGAGTCCAAACCGTGGTAAAACAGGAGACTTAGCGAAAATCCTTCGGATCCAATCCGCGGTAAAATCATTTTTCTTTTCTCCTTTTTTTTTCTTTTTCTCTTTTCTTCCTTTTTTCTTCTCTTCCCCCTTTTTTTTCTTTCTTCTCTTTTTCTTTTTCTCCTCTCTTTCTTTTCTTTCTTCACTTTTTCTTTTTCTTCCCGCGCGCCCTTCCTTCTTTTTTTTTCGTCGGCCTCCTTCTGGGCCACGGCCCGCCACGGCCTAGGGCAGCAGGGGCATAAACCCCCCCCACTGCCCCCGCTCGGCCTGCCCCCTCCTCTGGCCTCCTTTGCCCCCTGCGCCGCCTCCCCCATAGCCCCCACGCCCGCGCCGCCCGCCGGCCATCTCGCGCCCGCGCCGCCCCTCCCGCGGCCTCTCCGCCGCCGTTCCACCGCCGCCCGCGGCTCCTGCGGCCCCCGCCGCGAGCTCCGGCGCTCCGGCCGCCGCCGTAAGCCGCCGCCACCGGCGCTACTCCGAGCCGCCGGCGCCGGCGCCGCGGTGCTCCCCCGCCGCTCCAAGCCGCCGCGCTGCCCTCGCCGCTCGGACGGGCCGCGCCACGCCACCTCCCCTCGGGGTCCGCCGCCGCCCCCCGGGTCCTGTGCCTTGGCCGGCCGCCGGCTTGGGGGGGCCGCCGCCGCTCTGCTCCCCTACGCCGCCGCCTTCGTGCCGCAGTAGCCGTCGCCTCTTCCTCGTGGGGTGCTCGGCTGAGGGCCGGCCGCCGCTGCCTCGGAGGTGCCCGGTGCTGTCCTCGGAGTCTCCCGCCTGTTCCACCTCCCGCTCGGGTTGCGGCCTTATAACACAGTGCTGGTACCTCTCAGATCTCAAATCTCCCTC
Organism: Stipa capillata; assembly: GCA_019208055.1. Taxonomy (NCBI): domain Eukaryota; kingdom Viridiplantae; phylum Streptophyta; class Magnoliopsida; order Poales; family Poaceae; genus Stipa; species Stipa capillata. The sequence goes on from JAGXJF010004437.1 coordinate 192,360, forward strand.
TTTTTTGTTTGATTCGAATGGATTTCTCACCACGTTTGTCTGATCTATATGGAGTATTTGTTTGCTGTGCAAATGAAGTGTTTGTCAGAATGTCTGTAAGAGTCGTGTATTTGGTAGCTTGGCAAATTTAGCATTCCTGCTTGTTAGCTACTAGCTTTAAAACTGGACAGAATCTGCGTCCGTAAGAATTGATGCAGTGTGGTGTTCAACATCATGTGCTGTAGATCGAATACGCATTGTAATTAAGCTCGTATGCCAAATATACATTGGGTTGGGCTTATAAAATGTGAATGCTAAAATACTTTGTCCTTAGCTTCTCATGTCAGTTATCACACATTGTACGTACTGAAGTTTCCCTAGATCTTTCATATTCACTTCTTAGACATGCAAAGTTCCAGTTTCGTCGTGCTGAGTCCATTTGGTTCCGCAACAGGTACAGGTTCTTCAAAGGAAGCAGATATGATACATGTACCAGCATGCGTTATGTTAAATAACACCGTGTAGATGGTGTAAGCAATCACTTTTGTCTTATCAATTTGTTACAAGGCGCTAAGTATTTGTACTTGTTTGTATTCTTCAGTAATCAAGTTTATATTTGTCGTTGTATGAGATGCTCGGGTGCCGGTGTTGTGAATTATAGCCGTGTGCGTAGACATGGCCTGTTACGGTTCTTCTTTTCGCATGCTTATGTATGAGATGGATTGCCGTTGTACACTAAACTGCTACCGCATTCCTTTATTTTATGCGTCGTATGTGGACAGTGCGTGGACGTGGGGTCGCCAAGGCACGTGCTTTTGTTCGCTTGTCGTTTTTGTCCGCTTTCCACCATGTTTGTGAGAGTTGATTCGAACGTCAGAGAGCCGTCAATACCATGCTCACACACGTCGTACTCTCGTCGTTATACCCTCTATTGGTTTGATTAACGATGTAACACTCGCATATGCCGCGATAATGTTGTGCTCGCACACGCCTTGGTTGCCGGGCGCGAGGCGTCCCGCTGGATGACTCATACTGCTGTGCTTGTTTTATTTCTCACACAGGAACATCGCAGGTTGGGCAGCTTCTACGCCTGCCCAGTTCACGACCGCTGAGATCGCTCGGTGAGGAGGTAGCGGCGGGACCCATCGCAGCGACCGCGTCGCATCGATCGCGGTCCCGTTTGCTCAAGACCCCCGAGACATTCCGGGGTGACGCGGAGCGCGCGCTTGGTGAGGAGATCGTGACGGGACCCGTCGCAGCGACCGTGTCGCATCGACCGTGGTCCCGCTCACTTAAGACCCCCGTGACATTCCGGGGAGACGTGGAGGGCGCGCTGGCGAGGTTTCCTGCTCGGGGCGCAAGGATCGGCGCGACACGGGCGACCTTCCTCTTCGAGGTTGCGGAGCGACTAGGCGTCACTGGCCCCACGGTCACGGAGCGGCGAGGGCGATGCCGTGGTGGAGTGCTGAGTCAACGCCGCGATGGAGCGCCACGACGGAGATGTCACGACGGAGCACCGAGGTCGACGCAGCGACGGAGTGCCACGGTTGACGGAGACGCTGCGACGGAGGGCCGAGGTCGCCGCTGCGACGGAGCGCCGAGGTCGCCGCTGCGACGGAGCGTCGCGACGGAGATGCCGCAACGGAGCGCCGAGGTCAACGCCGCGACGGAGCGCCACGGTTGACGGAGACGCTGCGACGGAGCGCCGAGGTCGCCGCTGCGATGGAGCGCCGCGACGGAGATGCCACGACGGAGCGCATGACGGAGTGCCGAGGTCGATGCCGCGACGGAGCACCACGGTTGATGGAGACGCTGCGACGGAGCGCCGAGGTCGCCGCTGCGATGGAGCGCCACGACGGAGCGCCGCGACGGAGCGCCAAGGTCGCCGCTGCGATGGAGCGCCGTGACGGAGATGCCACGACGGAGCGCGCGACGGAGTACCGAAGTCGACGCCGCGACGGAGCACCACGGTTGATGGAGACGCCGCGACGGAGCGCCGGGCACGATGCCGCGACGGAGTGGCAAGGTCGACGCAGACGCTATGACGGAGCGCCGCAACGGTGCGCCGGGCTCGATGCCGCGGCGGAGCGGCAAGGTCGACGCAGATACTGCGACGGAGCGCCACAATGGAGCGCCGAGGTCGACGCGGCGACGGAGCGCCACGCTGGATGCCGCGTCGGACGCCGCGATGGTGGAGTGCCGCGGTCGACGCCGCGACGGAGCATCGAGTTCGACACAGCGGTGGAGCGCCCAGGTTGACGGGGACGCTACGATGGAGCGCCGAGGTCAACACAGCGATGGAGCGCCATGCCGGATGCCGCGTCGGAGCGGCAAGGTCGACGCAGACACTGCGATGGAGCGCCACAATGGAGCGCCGAGGTCGACGCGGCGACGGAGCGCCACGCTGGATGCCGCACCGGATGCCGCGATGGTGGAGTGCCGCGGTCGACACCGCGACGGAGCGCCGAGTTCGACGCGGCGATGGAGAGCCACGCTGGATGCCGCGTCGGACACCGCGACGGTGAAGCGCCGCGGTCGACGCCGCGATGGAGCGCCGAGGTCGACACAGCGGTGTGCGCCAAGGTTGACGGGGACGCTACGATGGAGCGCCGAGGTCAACACAGCGGTGTGCGCCAAGGTTGACGGGGACGCTACGATGGAGCGCCGAGGTCAACACAGCGATGGAGCACCACGCTGGATGCCGCGTCGGACACCGCGACGGAGCGCCGAGGTCAACACAGCGATGGAGCGCCATGCTAGATGCCGCGTCGGAGCGGCAAGGTCGACGCAGACACTGCGACGGAGCGCCACAATGGAGCGCCGAGGTCGACGCGGCGACGGAGCGCCACGCTGGATGCCGCGTCGGACGCCGCGATGGTGGAGTGCCGCGGTCGACGCCGCGACGGAGCGCCGAGTTCGACGCGGCGATGGAGAGCCACGCTGGATGCCGCGTCGGACACCGCGACGGTGAAGCGCCGCGGTCGACGCCGCGACGGAGCACCGAGGTCGACACAGCGGTGGAGCGCCAAGGTTGACGGGGACGCTGCGATGGAGCGCTGAGGTCAACACAGCGATGGAGCGCCACGCTGGATGCCGCGTCGGACACCGCGACGGAGCGCCGAGGTCAACACAGCGATGGAGCGCCATGCCGGATGCCGCGTCGGACACCGCGACGGTGGAGTGCCGCGGTCGACACCGTGACGGAGCACCGTGGCATCTGGGCTTCATGCGGCATCACTGCTTGCCCGTGGGTACTCCGATGACGTAGTCCCTTGCGATGTCATTCATGGTACTTGGTACCTTGCAGGGTGGCGTAGTCCCTTGCGATGTTGAGAATGGTACCGGGTACCTTGCGTCCCAATCAAACAAACTTCGCGTCCCCCGGCGTGGCGGGTAGCGTGAGTAGTCATCTTCTAGCCCTAAGCTTTTCCTCCTGTATCAAATAGTCGGGTACTGATGTCAAGAAGGGATTGACACGCGGCAACGTGCATACCGGGTCCTTGCCCAAAAAAGAAGCGAAACACTCAGAGATAGGCGCACGGCGACGTGTGCATCGGGCCTTTCTTGGCTTGCAAGACGGCTCATGCGGGGGAGCGACAATACTCGACTCACATGGGGGAGATGTTTCTTCCCAGCCAATGCGAGGAGGCCTTTTACTCGACTCGCGTGGGGGACGGGCTGCATCCCGGCACACACGAGGAGGTTTGGGTGCTCGGCTCACGTGGGGGAGTTGCTTCTTCCCAGCCAACGCGAGGAGGCTTTGCGCTCGACTCGTGCGGGGGAGATGGGGCTTCCCAGCGCACACGAGGAGATTCAAGTGCTCGACTCACGCAGGGGAAATGGTTCTTCCCGGCCAACGTGAGGAGGCTTTTTACTCGACTCATGCGGGGGAGATAGAGCTTCCCAGCGCACACGAGGAGGTTTAGGTGCTCGACTCGCGCGGGGGAGGTGGATCCTCCCGGCCAACACGAGGAGGCTTTTGACTCGACTCGTGCGGGGGAGATGGGGCTTCCCAGCGCACACGAGGAGTTTTAGGTGCTCGACTCGCGCGGGGGAGGTGGTTCCTCCTGGCCAACGCGAGGAGGCTTTAGACTCGACTCGTGCGGGGGAGATGAGGCTTCCCAGCGCACACGAGGAGGTTTTGGGTGACGATGCTGAAGACGAGCCCCTTGCATGTTGTTCCCAAGCTTGGACATCGAAGGAACAAGCCAGCAGGTGGGCGGCCACGCGTCGAGCGGTGTCAATGGCATGACAGAGTGCCGAAGTCGACGTCGTGACATGCTATCTAGGTCAATGTCACGATGGAGGGGCGAGGTCGACTCCGTGACGGAGTGCTGAAGTCGACGCCGCGGCAGACCATAGAGGTCGACACCGCGACGGAGACGCGAGGTCGACTCCGTGACGGAGTGTCGCAGTCGACGCCGCGGCGGACTGTAGAGGTCGACACCTTGATGGAAGGGCGAGGTTGACTCCATGATGGAGACTCCGTGAAGGAGTGCCGAAGTTGACGCTGCGGCGGACCGTAGAGGTCGATACCGCGACGGAGGGGTGAGGTCAACTCCGTGATGGAGACACCGCAACGGAGATGCCGAGGTCGACGCCGTGACGGGGAGCCGAGCTGGACGCTGCGACACCGGCGCGTGCCGTCCTTCAGGTCGTCGCTCTCGTGCCCGTTGCGGTGGCGGCCGTGGCCTCCCACTTCGTTCTTCCTCACTTCTTAGGTGGAATAGCTCAATCGTCCTGCGGGCTGATGGTGGCGTCTTCGCGCTCCCGGTGGCGACTGCGGTCTTCGTCACACGGCTTCTTGCTAGCTTCCCACAGACGGCGCCAACTGTCGTAACAACGAGGCTAGACAGTGAACTTGTGGCACCCCCGCACGGCTACGCGGACCTACGAGGGTTGCCCGGGAAACTACGTCGCGGAGACACCGCAGTCGCGCACGCGGGTTGCACGTCGCGAGGACCCTCGAACCCGCTGCGATGTTGCAAACCGGAGGAGAGGAGGAGCAAGCAAACGTGTATTCAGAATTTCTGGGATCCCCACAAATGGAAGGGGTGCCCCTCTATTTATAGGGAGAATGGAGGGGTAGGTGAGATTACAGGAATGCCCTCGGGCGTTTTACAATCATGCCCCTAGAGGTACCGATGCCCCTGGGGACGTGTAGGTCTTTTCCTCCGGGAATATTTCGGGAATATCCCGTGGGTCCCGCCCGTCATGCACGGACTTGTCGCCGTCACGGACTCGGCGTTGCACGGTCTTGGCATGGTTACAGGCTTGATGTTGCCGCGGAGTCGGCATCACGCGGTCTTGGCGTCGCGACGAGGTTGGTGTTGTCCCGGAGTCGGCGTCACGCGGTCTTGGCGTCGCGACGAGGTTGGTGTTGTCGCGGAGTCGGCGTCGCGCGGTCTTGGCGTCGCGACGATGTTGGTGTTGTTGCGGAGTCGGCGTCGCGCGGTCTTGGCGTCGCGACGAGGTTGGTGTAGCACTGATCTCCTCTAAGTACGAAAAGCGTCAAAACCGGGTAGCGCGGGGACCCTTTCCCCAACACAACTTGCCTCAATTCGCTGCTCATAGATGGGTCGACGCTGGCCTACATGTTCAATAGGATAGGGTCGATGAATTAGTCTCACTTAAGGGAATGTAACGTGAAATAATGTGTAGTCATTAGGAAATTACTTTTTGATGGAACCAAGATATGAAATTTCGCTTGCCACGACCACTACCATTCCTAAGAAGGTTCTCAATTTGTTTGTCGGTTGGCGCTTGTCGTTGCTTCCACTCCAGACTAACAAATTCACTATACAGGCAGGAAAGTTAGTTTATGATGGAAGTAAGGAATGATTTCTTGAAAATTAAATTAGTGGTTGCCTACCTTATGTACTTTTCCACTTCATCAAGGTTGGTCAAGACATACAACATGGCAGTCAACCACCCTTCATGTCGTAAAACCTTGCTAATTCCCGACTAGAGGTGTCACCTTTTTCAGTGAAGAGGCTAAGATGACAATCTTTTTCAGAAATGGCAGTGTTGTATCGGGAGGTCGGATTGTGCACCGTTGGAATATTGTCACTATAGTATATTGTTGTGAAGTTTGATACTTCCTCCAAGATGTAAGCCTCTGATATAGAAGCTTCAATACGGGATTTATTTTTACTTTTGCATCGAAGTTCCTTTTGTTCCCTCTCAATTGGAAACATCCACCGAAATTGCACTGGCCCCCCCATCCTTGCTTCATATGGGAGATGCATAATCAAATGCTGCATTGGATTAAAGAATGCAGGTGGAAATATCTTCTCCAACTTGCAGACCAACACAGGTGCTTGACGCTCCATATCTAACATCACTGCAGGATCTATTTCTTTGGCACAAAGCTGACGATAGAAGAAGCTCAACTCCGCCATGACTCGCCAAATACTCTCGGGGACATAACCTCGAATCATTACTGGCAAAAGGCGCTCTATGAATATGTGATAATCATGACTCTTAAGGCCATTGATACGCATAGTTGCAATATTCACACCCCTCCTAAGATTTGCTGCATACCCATCAGGAAACTTCAGGTCCTGAAACCATTCCAATATTTCCTTCTTTTGACCCCTAACAAGGCAAAAACTAGCTCTTGGCCTCTCCCATTTATTACTAGGGGTCTTGTGGATCATGTTGAGAGATGGTCGATTGCACAACATCTCTTGATCAAGTCTAGCTTTAACATTGTCCTTAGTCTTGTCAGGAATGTCAAAGATTGTGCTAAAAATGGCCTCTGCGACATTCTTCTCATTGTGCATTACATCGATGTTATGAGGAAGGAGGAGCTTATGGAAGTAAGGCAGTCGCCACAAGCCTGGAATGTGAGTCCAGTTGTGCTCTTTACCGTAATCCTCAAACCCATCTCCACCAACAAGAGGCTTTAGAGCATCTAGCTGTGCACGGACCTCCTCACCTGTCAGCTGTTGCGGTGGTCCATCATCGATAGCAATATTAGCCCTAAAGCCGTTCTTGTCTCTTCTGAATTCATGGTCAGCTGGAAGGAATTGTCGATGAAGGTCAAAAAACGAGAACTTGCCACCATGCTTTAGCCATATGCAGTGCAACGCCTCCCTACAGATTGGGCATGGCATCTTCCCATGTACACACCACCCACAAAATATGCCATATGCTGGCAGGTCATGCAAGGATGTGTGGTACGAAATCCGCATGGTGAAGTTCTGCTTCAATGCCCGATCATATGTTACTATGCCTTTATCCCAAGCATCCAACAAATCATCCACTAGTGGCTCCATGAACACGCTCATATTCTTCCCCGGGTATCAGGGGCCAGGGACTATCAATGACAGGAATATATTCTGTCTTTGCATGCAAACACCAGGTGGGAGGTTCAAGGGAATAACAAACACTGGCCAACAACTATATGACGCAGCCCCCATACCAAATGGATTGAACCCATCTGTAGCTATTGCAATTCGGACATTCCGAGCCTCTTGAGCAAACAATGGAAAGTCTCGATCAAACTGTTTCCAAGCTTCACCATCTGATGGGTGCACCATCTTGTCGGCATGGTAACGACGTCCATGCTTGTGCCATGTCATTTGTTTGGCAGACCCCTCTGACATGTATAGCCGTTGGATTCTTGGTATAAATGGAAGATGCCGAAGAATTTTTCTAGCAACCTTGAGTTGCCTCTTCTGACCGTCACCGGAGTCTACCTCAACATATCTAGATGATTTACACTTATCACAGTATTGTTTGTTTGCATGTTCTTTCCTGAACAGCATGCAATGATTTGGACATACATGTATCTGCTCATATGGCATCTTAAGTGCACCAAGCACTTTCTTGCCCTCATACAGATTAGGAGGCAGCCGGTGACCTTGTGGCAGAAGGGTACCAATAACAGTCAAGAACGCATCAAAGCAAGCAATGCTAATGCTGAACTGGGACTTGACTGCAAGTAGACGTGCGACGGCATCTAGCTGGGACACATGTGTATGGTCGTGAAGTGGTTGGTTTGCAGCAGCCAGCATATCATAAAAGGCCTTTGTGGTAGGCTCTGGTTCTTCCTCTAAAGGTGGCACGGATGCATCATGCACATCCTCTACCATGTCTCCAATCCTAGTTGCAAAGGGGTCACCATCGTCGATGCGCTGTCGTAGCACCTCCGATCTGCTACGTTCTGACTCACCATGGTAGACCCATAAGGTATAACCTGGTCTAAATCCATGCCTACACAAGTGTTCGATCATTCTTTCCCTGGTTTGTGGCCTTGTGTTTTTGCAACTCCCGCAAGGACATAACACACCACGAGGTCCCCTAGGCCTAGCAAATGCTCGATCCAAAAAATCAGTGGTCTTATCATCCATTCGTTGGTAATCTCATCTTGGCTAACACGGCCAGTATACATCCAACTACGATCCTCATCCATCCTGTTATGCAAAATATGAGGAAGTAATCAACAAATCAACTCATATTGTTACCTAAAATCATATTACATTGTTTAGGCATGGGTGTAAGCAAGCATCTGTAGGCATGACATTGCACAAATAAAAAAAACCACAACTATAAAATAGCAACGACGAGAGGTGGAACAATTTGCCAACATATTATATCGAAAGATAACAACAGCGAATTAGGACAAGTAGACGAGAGAAGTCTAGGAATTAATACAGTAAAATTATAGTTTTGCATGGAGAGCTATGAACCATTACATTGTTCATGCTGTTATTGTTCCATTTAACTACTTGCTTAACAAAGATTGCTCACTTGTAACATATCTATCTAATATGCTTCAGATTCCAGATAGCCATAATAGATTAACACTCATCATGTCAGTATGCAGAATTTTTGTCAAGTAAAAAACAATGGTAACCATGTACACACATAAATGATTCACACGGTTCAGGACTAGTTGCAGAGTGCTATCTCAAACATCATACACGGAGAAGGAAAAAGGTCCTCATTCATTCAGTTTTCAGAATATAACACTTTTCAATTATCAAGTAAACAGATTAATAGATCTACTCCGAGCATAAGGACCCTTAGGTTTTTCCTAAAATATTATACTAACTTACAAATGCAAAAGACAATCACAGTAACATAATCACATTAGATGATTTGTATCACAGTCACATAATCACACGGTTCAGAACAATGCTTGCCTGGTCAGCCGCAACGGGGCAGCCGGCGTTGAGCCTCAAGCAGCGCAGATCGACGAAGCGGGCAGCAGGGGCGCGGAGCAGCCACCTATGGGAACAGCGTGAAGGCTTAGGCTGCGCAGATCGGCCAAGCAGACGACGGAGCGTGGAGCAACCACCAACGGGGACCCCCCAAGAAGGCTGTGTGGCGTCCCCGGTTTTAAAGCCGGAAACGCTCCTGTGTTTACTGTACCGGTCCCTGGAACAGTAGCCGGTACCACAAGAACTTGATAATGTCGTCATACATTACCGATTATTTTACAATACAATCCGATTAGAGTCTTTACATAATATGGCCTATTGGCCGAATTAAAAGTCTTGCAGCAGAAATATAAAAGATACGTAGATAAACCCATCAATATGCCAACCTCACAGGCAACTGACTGGGGAAACGCCCTAGCCCTCAAAGTCGGAATCTTCCTCGTCGGAGCAGTATTCCTCTTCTTCTTCTGGCCAAATCAACAAGCCAGGTGAGTACATTGAATGTACTCGCAAGCTATTCCCACAGGAAGGAGTATACGGAATAGTTCATGCGGGAAATATAACAAGGGGTAGCTCTATTCTAAGCTGATCAATGTGCGGAAAAGTAAGTGCATAATTTAAATACTTGAATAGTAGATTCAAAAGCAATTTAGTAAAACTGTTTAAAGTAAAATGAACAGAATCCTCCTGAGGTAGACCCGACTACCTCCTTACAATCCTCGAGACAGCTCAGACCATATTACCTCGGGCAATATGTCTAGCTTCTCGGTTCAACGCTCAACTGACACTATCCCGGATAGCTCAGCGAGTGCCCCTGGCTCAGCCCGTGGTATCCCGGATAGCACGGCTAGCCTACTCCTCCGGCAATTCCTTGCTACCACTCGCGTAGCGTAAATTGCCCTCTGTGGACACATCATGCCCACGTCCTTAATCCCTTTCCCATTCTTTCACAAACAACACTTAGTCTAACCAGTGTGTGGCCTTGCCAGTTCATGTCCATAACCGAGGACGCGGCTATTCGAATAGTTTTTAACACTCTGCAGAGGTTGTACGGCTTTACCCACAAGATGTAATTACACCCCTAATGCCGAGCGCTAACAGATACACTACACAGAGTGTATTGGCAGGGTGGTTACAACGAGACCTTCGCCCGCTTCCATACCAGAGTTGGACCCGCTAGGTGAATACCCAAGTTTACATGTCCCGGACACCAAATTGGGACTCTCCACCTTTGTGTCGTATCATCACCTCCCGCCCGGCGTAGGTGGATCCTCTAGGACTTAAAACACCTAGCACTAACTCCCTACTTCCCACGGGTCCAAACCCTAATACTTGCCGGGGTACTAAGCCAAGTCCTTCCCATAAAGGACATGTGGACGTACGGTAATGGAACCGGTTTAGCGGCACTTAGGCTCGGTCCTTAACTGATTCGAGTAGGACTCCAATTCTCGACCCCATGTCATCCCGGACGATCATGGCTCCAACCAATGCTCTACATCCCCGAACATTTCTTAACATTCCTACCCGAATCGAAATCATCTCCTCTTTCTTTTGGTTTTTGATAATCCTTTATTTGTGAAAGTCACCTCGGACAGCATATGCTATCCGAGGGTTTGTTTTCCCATATCCCAATGGGATGAATAAAACTTGGTTTTTAACTATAGCCGGGCTAAGCATGGTTAATACCTATAACCTTAATTATTCGACGGTCGTGAATCGACCGCTAAATATACCTAGGGTTACAATGAAGGATATTCGGATCTAGGTACCGTGCAACTAATGGGTATAACTATCTCTACATAAAATATCGATATTAAACACATAGCATGCGGAGTTCGTAAACAAAATATTCATAACTTTGCATATATGGGATTTTCGATATGATCAAAGTGGGAATGCTTGCCTGGCAGTTCCTGCTCTTGTTCCGAACGCGGGGGTGATGCCGGGTCTTCCTGACGCACGTACGTCGCTCCGTCAACTACGCGCCGAAAGAGCATCGAATAAGTGAAAAATCCAAATAATTCCAACAAAACCAAATGACATGCATGACGAGCAGATGATGATACTAGGTTGGCGAGGTTAGCTTTCGGTCTGATTTAGTGGGACTAGGGTTTAAGGTTTATGGGTATAATAACATTCCGGACGATGGGCATATGCAAGCATATCACATAAAATGACGGCGAACCGATTAAAGGAACAAGCATGGTGTAACTTTTAAATTTCATTTGCTTTCGGGTTAACACGCACTGAAATACTTTAGGGTTTTAGAAACTAGTATCACCGTACCTGCATGCAAATCCTAAAGAAAAGGATACAGCTTCATTTTAAAACTTGTACTGTTTCGATGCTAAAGGATTTAAATATGAGATATGCTTGGGTTAAAGGTTTGGAATATTTTTAATACTTTCGGGATTGACTGTGGTGTGCTGGTAAATTGATTGGACATTAATTAACCCGGTCTACACTCTAACCAAAAGATCAAACTTCTAACTGCTTTGCTGAGCTAAACGAGCTACTCGGCAGCTCAAAGCCGCGCTCTCCTGGTTGGTAACGGAATTAAACGGGCAGTGCATTAAGACATGGGACGTGGCAGCCGGTGGAGTGAATACGCCTTTAGTGAGGGGAAAGCGGCACTCGCTTGGTGCCGTTTAATACCTGGTCGGCTGCTCAAATTAAAACAGGGGCGGCGGCAGGGCTTCGGACAGAGTAGCGGGGGATGCGGCAGCGGTTGAGACTTTGGCGAGCTCCGGCGGTTAGGACTCAGGTGAGCTTCTCGGCTGCGGATGCAGGGCTCACGGGCGCGGTGTGGTCGATTGAGAAAGGGGCGGAGGAGGTCCGGCCTGGTCGGGACGGCGTGCCAGCTGGGGGAGTGGTTCGGCTCACTGGCTCTGCTTGAGACCGAGGAGCGGTTGCGGCGGTTGGTGTGGTCGGAGGGTGTTGGTTAGGGTCGGCGGCTCTAGGTGAGTTCTTTGATTGTGGTTTGAGCTGGGATTTCGGTCAAGGCATGGCAATGGGAGTTGAGCTTGAGCTTGAGGGAAAAGGGATTCGGCTTGTGTTAGGGATTCCAGGGGAATTGGTGAGGTTCTGGGTGAGAAGAACTCGGTTGCTCCTCTTTTTATAGTGTGGCGGCACGGCAAGGACGGCGAGGTGAGCTGGCCGGCGCGCTACTCCGCGGTCGTCTCGGCGACGGGACAAGGCAACACAACAGGGCGGCGAGCTGAAACGCACGGGGTGTACTGCTCTTCTACATGGCCGACGACGGGATCGAAAGTCCAAGGTGGTCGATCGGCTGCTTCTCTCGCCGGGGATGAGACATGGTCGAGCTGCCCGAGGCGAGCTAGAGCTACAGAGGGGCTAGGGACAGCCGAGAGCTGGTGGCGTGCTGAAAATGGTGAGCTGCCGGATGGGGTGGCCGACTGGCAATGGGTCATGGCCGGAGGGCTCGGCTGAGTCCAAAATGTGTCAAGGTCATGAACTGGGTATAGTAGGGTTAGGCAAGGATTCCTGAGGTTGTGCACACGTCTGGAAGATGGGGATGAATCAGAGGAAGTCAACAAGAGGTGTTCTGGTGGCTTGCCAGCTTGCCATGCAGCACAAACTACTAGGGAACGTGGCTAAAGGACATGGAAATTAGTCACCGACGAGTACTTCGTGCACTATGCGTTCGTGAGTATCAGTGCATGCATGCAATGGAATCCATGTGTAAAAAAAAATGGGACGTGATAGCCAGAGGAAACGTGAGGGATTAAATTTACTGGTACTGCTGGAAAGAATTCTCACGAGGCTGTCGGTAGGTTTTAACTGAGGTCGGGTACGGTACGATGCAACGGTAAATCTTTGGTCTAGGCGTTCGATGATAATCGCTTTCGGATTTCTAATCTAAACGTGCCCTTATTGGTACATTTGGGTTCTATTATTTTATGCCCTAACTGAGTCAAGTATATTGCCAAGGGGTTCCACGATTTATCTCAAGATTTTTGGAGGAGCCGAGGAATATTAGGTTCCGCGCTTAGGGTTTCTGGAGATAATGGTTTAAACGGGGCGGAAGGGGTCGAGGATGGAATTAGGGTTTTATCCGGCTAGAGTGCGTGTGTGCGGGTGTTCATTGTATTGGGTTTGATTAATGCGAATGCCCTAGCTTACATGCGATGACATGCTCGAAATTAAGGTTAGAAAAACTGGGCGTGACAGGCTGCCACCGAGCTTCGACGGCGGCGGCGTGACCTTTTGCGACACGATGCGGGCGACGGTGGCGGGGTAAGGGGGAGGCCGCGAGGCGAGGAGATCTGGGGCAGACGAGGCGGGATCTGGGGGCAGACGAGACAGTGGCGTCGACTGCCGTCGGTACGGTGTCGGGGTGAGGTGGACGCGAGAGGGGACATGGCGGCCGGGTCAGGGGCAGGCAAGGCGGGAGACGGCGGCGGGGTAAGCGGGAGGCATTGCGGGCAATGGCGGCAGCGATTGGGAGCATTGAGTGCGGCGGCGGCGATTGGGACACGGCGACCGGGTCAGGGGCAGCCAAGGCGGGAGACGGCGGCGGGGTAAGCGGGAGGCATTGCGGGCGACAGCGGCGGCGATTGGGCGCGTGGAGTGCGGCGGCGGCGGCGATTGGGAGCGTGGAGTGCAGTGCGGCGCGAGAGTGGAGTGCAGTGCGGCCAAAATTAATCGGTGCCGCCAGAGCCCAAATTTACCCCGCAAAAAATTCACCCACGTTTGGGGTTCCGTCACGCGGCTCAAGTTTACCGAGAGGGAAAAACTCTCCCGAGTGTCCACTTGGGAACGTATTATTTCTCCGAGTGTTTGTCGAATTCCCGAGTGTATATGCCAACACTCGGTACCTTATCGAGTGCCCGACGATTTACACTCGGGAAACAATTTTACACTCGGGACAGTTGCAGATTCTGGTAGTGCAACTTCGGCGAGTTAAGAGGAGATGCGACCGAGCCCGTCGGCTAGGTGCGTAGGAGGAGGCGCGGGCGGCTCCTAATTAAGTTCATGATATTATTCAGGCAAGCTCAAGGTCAGTAAAGCGGATGACCAGGATGCAAAGATACATCTTTGTTCCAATCCAACGGCTGATGACGAATAACTATTCACCTTCTTCCTTCTTACTGCTCCAACTTAATATGGCTATTGTCGTAGTTATAAATCTAGACAGTAAACTTGTGGCACCCCCGGTCGGTCCCGACGACCTCTGAGCGTGCCTGGGGAAAACGAGCGAGAAGCAATGCGCGAGGCAATCGTCGACGTAAATCCATTTTTGTATTAGAGCGTGGGATTTGAGGTTTACAAGTGAAAAAGAATCATCCTCCTCTCTCTACCCCCAGGGGGCTATTTATAGGGAAAAGGAAGAACAATGCCAGATTATAGATTTGCTCTTACATGAGAGGGAATTTACAAGGGTATTATGGTCATTTCCCTACCCTGAAGGAATCTTGGGAGAATATACCTAAGCATCTTTAGGGGAATCTTCTGGAGAATGTAATGGCCTCGCGTGTGGACTCGTCGATGACAGCCCTGACGCGGAGAGTGGATTCGTCGGGGACAGCTCTGACGCGGAGAGCGTCGACGTGAACCTTGACAACGTCACGGTGATTCTGAACGACGTCGATTGGGAATAGCGTAGGAACCCTCCTCCAACAGCTATATAAGCCCATGTGGATGCCAAATGAAATCTTGGTTTCTTTCTCGCAGAGTAAGTAGTTACTAGTTCTTGCCCTCTCCAGACTCCAGCTTTCCCCAATTTCTCTACCGGATCTGACAAACTGGAATCAGATCCCAATCCTTCCTCGGCAAGAGCTTGATTTGGGCATTTTGGCTTAGAGTTTGAGCTAGTTCTCTGTAAAATCCCCTAGCCAATCCCAGATCGAGTTGTCTAAGATCTGAGATGGCTTACTGCAGTGGATATGGATGACAGGCGAACTCACCAGCTCAAGGCGCTGTTGCCTGGCGTTCTTCTCAGTATGTTCATATATATCTCTCTTTTTCTCTGGAATAAATTACCCACTGTCTGAGGTCGTGGTGGCCCTCTACGTGTTTTGCGAATCATGGTCATTTTCATCTTCTCCGCTGGCCCTTCGGCTCTAGCACCGCTGCACCGTCGCCTCGCTCCACTATACGCCGTTCCACCGTCGTGTCGTCTCCTCCAACTCTCAGAAATCTCCGTGATTCCTATCGCCTACAATGACGAATGATGTCGCATTAAATGAATCACTCTAATATGGATAATGAACAACTGCATATGGAAATGTCACATTCTCCCTACCCATCCCCTTCGAGTACACATTGAGCAACACCTATGCCTTGCGATGGACTCCTCTTCCGGCCACCGCGACGAGCTCGGCGTGTAGCTCGGCCTTCGGTGCTGGTGAGTGGTGACACCCTTCCCATTGCAGATCAACGAACGTGTAATGTAATGCAAACACGTCATTATAATTAATCGCACTATTAGTCTAGCTAGATGTCATGAGTAATACTTACCATGATGCCCGTCTTAGAGAGCCTGTCGCGAATGAAAGGCGCGCCGGCTGGCTGCAGCACTCAATCGTTGTGAAGACGTGGCCGCCCGGTCGCACGATCACGAGGAGCATTGCGACGATGGTGTTCATATCGGAGGACATCATCACTGCTCTGACGCATTGCAAGATCAAAACATCAATTTGCAAATCTGTGGTCACTATTTCCCGATGTTTACGAATTTATAGTGCAACACGCACCTGATCTTTTTTTCTTGGACCTTCACAGCGTGGTCCGTAAGGGTCTCATCGGAGGCAGTACATTTCGGCGTCAGTGCAGCGAATCTATCATCCTCCTGCAAGACCGGCACTAAGTGCTCGACACCAAGGAGCGAGGAGAGGGTTGTGGAATTGAGGGTGGCGGCGTGGAGGACTTGGAGTGTTGTTTTGTTGTTGAGATTACCAAGGGATTTAGTTTGCTAGTTACTTATCTTAATTAGCCCGTGTTAGTAGGGATCACTCAAACGGTAGTCATAACAATGGCCCACGAGCGAGTGCAGGCCGAGCCAAAATGTCGTTTGTTCTCCTGCATAGTCTTGCAGAATAGGCTTCTAAGATGCGCTTGCCCTGAGGAGATGGCCGCACGAGCCGGTTTTACCAGTTGTGTCTCCAAACCCTAGAAACGCCCACTCTCCTTCTAAGAACGGCAACTTCACTCGTGTGGTGTAGGGCCTTACCGTGATCTAGACCGGCATTCATGGCACCACATCACCTTCTCAATTCTACTCCACTGACGACTAGTGGAACGTATGGCCTCATCGCGACTACGCATAAGGAGCGTAGGCGGCTCAGCGGGATCATTTTGTATGTTAAGTAGAACGTTTCAAAAGAGCGAAACTGTCAAATGCACAAGAGGCTAACGATTAGGGAGTCGGCCTCTATTGCGTTCGAGGACATCAAGAAATGGGCCATAGTGGTCGTGTCGTCTGTGACTAATACAACTACGGGAGGGGAGTAATCCACGTGAGGTGGCGTTTAAGTTGTTCCGCTCTATCGAAAACAAACTCTGTCGCTTGTAAATATTGTTGCATTTGCGTTTGATCCGAATGAATATGTATTGCTCTTGCCCAAAAAAATTTTTAAGAGAGACGAGGTGTCACACTATTGTGCTATACGACGTTTGGGACCCATCGTCTCAATAGTAACCTGGTGTTGTCCTGTCGCACATGCATTCTTGACGTTCACCATGTCTATCTATTCTGTGTGGGGAGCCATGCATGGTGAAAGTGACATGATGAAAGCCTTCTTCATCAACTGTACCGTACCAAACTTGGCAAGCCTTTGTCTTCTTATTTCTGGAGACTTGTCCAATATAACAGAAAGGAGCAAACAGAGCACACAATCTCAATAAGAGAACGAATCACCTGATGCACAAAGCAGACCTTGTTCCTAGCATTCCATATAGCCCATCACACAACAGCTAAGCCAACTGTATAGAAACGCCCCCCATATGGCAAGACGGCATACATCCAAGCGAAAAACTGCCATAAGGATGAAGGTTAATTAGGAAGCAGTCCCACAAAGACCCAATGCTGACATATATAGCATGCACTTGCAATGCTGTTAATTTGATCATCCTGTCCATGTACCATTAAACAAGTAGGAGCTGGCTTGAGGTTTGAGCTTCACAAGTCAAGTTTCAACGGTCGAGGCCACAAATCAAGTTTCAAGAATCCAAGTTTCAGGCCAGCATCTGGCCGAGTGATAAGGCGAGAAAGACGGACATGTCATGGTGGGCCGGCCTCTTCTTATTCTTCTTTTTTCCTTTTGTGTGGAGGCCTAGTTTTCTTCTGGTGCGTTCGATCCGGTTTAGTATGGTGTGAGCTCCTATTGGGCCGGTACGGGAAAAAAGGCAAATCTAGCCCCCCGCCGAGTGGCAATGCCAGATCTAGCCCCCGGCGGGGGGGCAAATCCATTTTTGTCACGGCGACACGCAAATTCGCGGGTCAGGCCCGCGACGGGCCGAAATCGCGCTTTGAGCCCGCGACGGGGGTGGGCC
Source organism: Stipa capillata (assembly GCA_019208055.1). Classification (NCBI taxonomy): domain Eukaryota; kingdom Viridiplantae; phylum Streptophyta; class Magnoliopsida; order Poales; family Poaceae; genus Stipa; species Stipa capillata. The sequence continues at coordinate 210,023 of JAGXJF010004437.1, forward strand.
GCGACGGCAGGCCGAGCGCGCTCCTGGGCCGCGACAGCCCGCTTGTCGCGCTCCTGGAGGGCGAGGCCGGGTAACGCCACCAATCGTGGCGTGTGACTGGGTGAGCTAACGCCACGGTCAATGGCGTTCGGCCTCCGGTCCACGATCCGCCATTCGCGCTGACCTCGCTGACGTGGCGAAGTACCGAACGCCACGGTGACTGGCGTTTTCTCGGTGAACCAAACACCACGGGATCTGGCGTTAGGCCACCGAAGACTTCGAGATTGGCTTCTGTCCTCGCGAAGTGGCAGCGGCTTCTGACACCGGCGCGAACGCCAGAACCCGTGGCGTTTGGTTCACCGAGCAAACGCCAGTCTCCTTGGCGTTCGGTACTTCACCCGTCGAGGATGGGGGCCGCGGCCCACTCTGTCACGGATGGGGGCCGCGGCCCACTCCGTCGCGGGCTGAGAGGCTGCCGTCACGGGTGCCGTGCGGGCTGAGGGTGCGATTTCAGCCCGTCGCGGGCCCAAAACGCGAATTTGACACGTGTGGCATGCCCAGCGCATCGCGGTGACAAAAATGAATTTGCCCCCCGCCGGGGCTAGATCTGGCATTGCCACTCGGCGGGGGGCTAGATTTGCCTTTTTTCCCGGTACGGGCACGCGGCCTGCTGCTCCTTTAATTTCCATCGTTTTACTCGAGCTAGCTCAGGAAGCGTATTCCAGTATGTCACGCAAACTAACCCTGAAAGGAACTCAGTTCATTTATCTTGCACTTAATCACCTGCCAAACAACAGGACCTTCAGAAGAAGAGCAAGCTCTGCCGAACATTTAGGTGCAGTCGATGACACATGCAGTTCATCCTCTGATCCTTCGTTTCGGTCTAGATGCTAGGGGCCGGTGGGGTTCAAAAACCCTCTCTCTTTTGCTATGCTCTGTCGTGAGTAAGCAACACGGCTGCAGTGATCACCGCATCTGAACCATGGCCGGCGCAGCTCGCTAGCTAGCATACATGTGATCGATCTCTCGGTAAGAAAATTAAAGAGACATCCAACTCGATGTGCAATACTCATAACCGAGATATCTACTAGCAAAGCACCGCCGGGAGTAGATGTGAATTATGTGCTATTGTTGTTTGTGTTGAGTTGCACGTTACTAAAAAAAAAGCTCATCCGAGACAGTTCATCTCAGACAGTTCGTCATAACCATCTCAAATGATTATCATGACAGACGGTTGGTTCACTCACTCTGTGATAATTTTCACCTAGGAGAGGCTCATCCTGAACACCACATGACTCATCTCACCTAGGAGAGACTCATCTTGGACACCACATGACTCATCACAAACGGGTCATGACTAGACTTGTCTATGATATGTGAGCCATCATAGACTGGTCTTTTGTCTGAACTGTCTGTGATGTCTATGGCCAATTAGGCCCACTGCAATAGGCCAAGTCTCCACCGGATATATATATCGGAACCTAACCTTATGTCCCAAAAAGTCCTAAGTAGCTACCGCATCCTCTCCTCTCATCTCCACAACCGTCGCGCCACACACCTTCTCCTCTCCTCTCTCTCTCAGATCCCCCTCTATTCCTCTACCTGATGCCCTAGATGGTGCCGCCCCTCTCGACCGCCGCCGCATGAAATCCGGCGGTCACGCGACCGACCCAAGGTCGTGGCACTGGATCCAGTGGCCACGTACCGACCCGAGGTCGAGGCAGCCAGATTCAGTCCCCTCCCGCCTTAGTGACTACCGTCGACTCACCTCTCTTCTTCCCTGTCATGGGTGCTACCTCCTCCTCTCAGCTCCCATCTCGTGCAGATCTAGGGTGGAGGCTTCGATCCAAGCCGATACCGGTGGCAGTGGCTGCGGCGGAGAAGGCCAGCGGAGGTACTCAGCTTGGAGTCTTGCTAGAGTTATATTCAACTTGGAGTTTTTCTATAATTAGAGCTGTATTTGGGTACAAATTAACTTGGTAGAGTTGTATTTATCTTGGAGTCTTGCTAGAGTTGTATTTAACTTGGAGTCTACGAATTTTCTTTTTTCTCTGATTAATGTGAAAATTTCTAGAGAGTGTAATCTTACTACATACTAAAGTAAAATACAATAAAGAACAGAGAGAGGCTAGAAATTCCCATAGAAAAGCAAAATATCTGACTGTTAATCTAGTGACCTTTTTATTATTAGTGGACCACAACCGATATATCTTAATAACTGTATCTAAATGGATCACACCATCATGTTTCATTAAATTACGGTAAGAAATATTTGTGAAAGAATTTATGAATAGAGTGATGTTTGATGAAACATTCTTGAATGATTGCTAGTTTCATGAAACCGTGATGAAACATGGCTGAAACATGTGAATATTATTCTGAAACTGTGTTCACGTAGTACACAAAGTTTTAGGAAATGTAAAGAAACATTGCACAATCAGTGTTAAAAAAATTATGAATTATAGTGAAGGTTCATGAAAGCGTGATGAAAAATATTTATTAGCTAATAGGATCATTTCGGCATACAATTAATTTTTCTAGATGTTAAACAATCAGTTTTACTGTCCATGTGTAAACTAGAAAGGGATATGACAGATGGAACAATTCAAGTGTTCTAGAAACACTTTGCTAAAGACAGAAAGAGGAGGACTAGTACACTAGTCTTTTTTATTTATATGCTATTAGTACACTAGTCTGAAATTATAGAAAGGATCATTTTTATAGGGATTTGGAAGTAGAAAAAAGTGAAAACTGATGTGAAATATGTTTGAATCACGTGTGAAAATTATAGGAATGATAAGAAACATCACTGAAATATGACGAACTCCGATAAAACTGATGTGAAATATGTCTGAATCACGTATAGAATTTTAGGAATTATAAGAAACATATTGAAACACGATGAAACTAGAGTGAACCAGAGTGAAACTGATATGAAACACGATGAAACTAAAGTGAACCAGAGTGAAACTCCTATGAAACACGATGAAACTCATATGAAACACGATGAAACTAAAGTGAACCAGAGTGAAACTCCTATGAAACACGATGAAACTCATATTAACATGATGAAACTCTATGAAACATGACAAATCGGAACCATACTGAAATCCATATAAAACATGATGAAACTCTATGAAACAGTAGAAAGTACAGTGAAAATTACCAAAATTTCATAAAAATTCACGAAGTATTTGTGAAACATAACAAAGTAAAATACAGTGAAAATCACCAAGTTTCGTGTCCGGTTTCATGTCGGTTTCATCAAGTTTCAAATTAAAAATTATTTTTTGAGATAATATATCCAATATTGATCTCATCTTGAAGATCTTCTCATAACAAACACAACTGTTCAAACGAACTTAAATCAGACTTTTGGTTGAAAAGATTTTAATCATTTTAAATGTTGGCATGAAAAATTAAATGGGTGAGTTGTAATGGAGAGAGAGAATGTAGATAAGGTATAGCAATTAATGTCTGACTTGGAGTGGAGAGAGAATTTGGAGAAAAGTAACAGCGCATGCATGTGATGGAGAGGGGAATAAATGGGAGAGAGAAAAGATGCTTTGTATTGTGTACAGATGTAGAGTATAGTATAGAATGTATAGCAATAATTGGTGGAATACAGACACAGATCCCAGATGCATTCAACGGTGGATTTTACTACTACACATGGCGTGCATGGTAAAAAATCCACCTCCGTACAAATCCCACCAGTTTTCTTTAAAGAACAGTAATTTAGGTCACTGTGAAATAATCAATACCTATATCCACGGCCCACAAAGATGTATGGAACACCTTCGTGGTCGTGGCCTTATTCTCCTTGCGTGCTACCACACTCGTGGCTGTCACCGGGCGCTAACGAGATAAAGTGGTCATCGCCACTGAGTTCTATGCCTCCACGAGCTGTCCTTTGTTCCACAACAAGCTTCTCTCAATGAATTCCTCGCTGCAGGAGCTCCCGGCGCTTCCTTCTTCAGGTCCTTCGTGTTGAAGGCTGGCGAAGTAAGGTTTGCACCGCCGGGGACGAGCTGGATGGTGTCACAACGGCTGATCACACGACAGTCGCTTAGGCCAATTCTGTTTGACTCGTCCAGAAGTCGCCTCTTGTGTACTCTTCTCCGGCACCGAGCAGCGGTGGCGGCATGGCCATCCTCGATACCGGCCGGTCATAAAAGAGATGAACCGTGAGCGTCAGGGGATAATAGAAGAACTGGAAGGGGTGAGCACGATGACCGCGACCAGACGCCGAGCCATGAGGAGTCGCGCGCGGGGCCACGACCATGGCCACGTGGAGGACGACGTTCGAAAAAGACGCTGGAGGACTCAAAAGGACGCTCAGGTGGAGGCGAGCTCCTGTGTGAGCCAAGCTGAGCAGAGTCCTGTGCGTGGCAGGTGGCTGAGAGAAGGATGAGGAGATCGGGCTGGAGCTGATGCTCGAACCACATTCAGTCCTTCCATCTGAACAGATGCTTATCTAACTGTTCTTGTGTGTTCTAGCATTATAGCGTCATCTTCCTTGACTTACAATATCAATCAACCAATGCAATGGAGACAGAAGTTACACACAAACCTTCCTGAGGCCATGGACGAGTGGAATTAGGGGGGCCAGAGCGTAGGAGCCTGCGAGTGGAGAGGAGAGGCGGGTTGCGGTGCGGTAGTATGTACTGGTGATGGGAAAGCATGGTGTGGCCCAGAGCGGCCGGGTCGCGGCGTCGGTGCTGCAGGCGGGTGGCAGCGCGGGGAGAGCCGGTCCGTGCCATCGGTGGTGAAGGCGTGTCTCGTCCTAAGCTCTATGGTGCGTTGGAGGCGAACCACAGCGGCAACGCTGAAGCTTGGTCGCGGCAGGGACACGCTGGAGAAAGATTTGGCAGTGCGGCGCTTGCCATGACGTGGGTGGGCTCTGGGTGTACGAGATCTGTCGTAGCAACGAGGCTAGACAGTGAACTTGTGGCACCCCGCACGGCTACGTGGACCTACGAGGGTTGCCCGGGAAACTACGTCGCGGAGACACCGCAGTCGCGCACGCGGGTTGCACGGCGCGAGGACACTCGAACCCGCTGCGATGTTGCAAACCGGAGGAGAGGAGGAGCAGCAAACGTGTATTCAGAATTTCTGGGGTCCCCCAAATGGAAGGGGTACCCTTCTATTTATAGGGAGAATGGAGGGGTAGGGGAGATTACAGGAATGCCCTCAGGCATTTTACAATTATGCCCCTGAATGTACTAACGCCCCTGGGGGCGCGTAGGTCTTTTCCCCTCGGGAATATTCTGGGAATATCCCGCGGGTCCCCGCCCATCATGCACGAACTTGTCGCCGCCACGGACTCGGCGTCGTGCGGTCTTGGCGTCGCGACGAGGTTGGTGTTGTCGCGGAGTCGACGTCGCGCGGTCTTGGCGTCGCGACGAGGTTGGTGTCGTGCTGATCTTCTCTAAGTACGAAAGGCGTCGAAACCGGTAGCGCGGGGACCCCTTCCCCACCAGTAGTCCCTCGCCGGTGTGGGCGGTCGAGTAGCGCCCGCCCGGGCCGGCGCACCGATTCTGGCAGGGTCGGCGCGCTGACCGGGCTGACGAATTCCAGGTTGTTGCGACGTGTTCGGGGTCGCAGAACGGATTCGCCAGGGACTCCAAGCTCGAGTTGCAGCCTAGGCGAAAATTTCACACCATTCCGGACGAGACTAGGGATCCAGCGAAAAATCCCCCCTTTTCTTCCCGCGGAGACACGTACCGAGTCCCAGCGGGCGCGAATTTCTTCTTTTTCCTTTTTTTCTCTTCTTTATTTTTCTTTTTCTTCTTCCTTTTTCTCCTTCTTCTTCCTCTATTTTCTTATTTTTCTTCCCCCCTTTTCCTTTTGCCTTTTTCTTTTTTGCACAATTATCCCCCGGGGGGTGCGAGGGGCGGAGCCCCCGCGGGCCAGATTTTCTCTTTCTTTTTTTTTCTTTTCTTTCCTTCTCCTTCTTCTCTTTTCCTTTTTCTTCTTCTTTTTTTTCTTTCTTTTTTTCTTCCTGCCGGCCATCCTTGCCCTAGCATAATGGGCCACGGCCCATTCCGCTCCTTAGGTCGGTTTGGGTGGGGGATATTTTTATCCCCTGCCACGCCACCTCCTCTCTCCCCTCACTCCCCTCACTCTGCTACCGTGCGCGCCGCCACCTCCGAGCTGGGCTGTGCCGCCCCCGCCGTCGCCCAGCTGCTGCCGCTACTTTCCCCCGCGCGCGCCACACGCCTCCGCTCCCGCCGGCCTCTCGCGCCTGCCGCCGCCATCCCCGCGGGCTCCCGCGCTTGCCGCCGCCGGCCCCTGGCCTCTACTCTGCGCCACCTCTAGCTGCCGGGCTCCTCTCCGTCGTGCTCTCCGCCGGCTGCCGAGCTACACCAGCGCCGCTGCCAGCTGCCGGCGGGTGCTCCCCAGCCGCGCCGCCTCGCGGCACCGACTCCGGCCACGGCCGCCTCGCGCGCCGTCGGCGTGCCGGGCCCCGCAGTGGCCGCCGAGCCGGGCCTCGCATGCCATCGCCGCCGGCCCCGGTGTTGCTCCCCCGGGGCCCCGTGGTAGCCGCTGAGCCGGGCCCCGCGGTGGCCGAGCCAGGCCTCACGCGCCTCCGCCGCCTCGTTGCCCCAGCGCCGGCCCTCCGGCCGGCCACTCCCCCGGGTTTGCCACTGCCGAGGCCGCCTTCGCACCGCAGCAGCCGTCGCCTCCTCCTCGAGGGGTGCTCGGCTGAGGGCCGGCCGCCGCCCCCGCTCCCTCTACACCGTCACCCCCCTCGCCGGAGCAGGCGTGCACCGCCGGCTGCTAGGGCGCCGCTACCGCCTCGGGAGGTGCCCGGCTGAGGGCCGCCGCCACCTAGGGGGGTGCCCGGCCGAAGGCCGCCACTGCCTCGGGGGGTGCCCGGCCGAAGGCCCCAGCTGCAGCCGTCACCTCCTCGCCGGAGCAGCTGCGCGCCGCCAGCTGCTAGGACGCCGCCGCGGGGGCTCCTTGCCGCGCCGCCGCTTCATTTCGGGGGACCGACGCCGCGCCGAGGAGCGGGGGCTCCTTGCTGCACTGCCGCTTCGCTTCGGGGGACCAACGCCGCGCCGAGGAGCGGGTGCCGCCACCGTCGCTGAGGACCACGCCTTGCTGTGTCGCTGCCTCGAGGGCGCCGTGCCGTGCCATCACTCAAGAACTCCACGCCGAGGTCTTTTACGCTTCAAGGGTGACCAATCCCACGCGCATATATTTTTGCCTCCGTTGTCTGCTCGCGGTAGTCCGGGTGATGTTGATGAGATTGCGTGTATGAGATGGACTACTGTTGCGCTTTCGTTTATTACGTACGAGATGGATTGCTACTGCATTTTTGTCGTATGAGATGCGTAAATGTGTAGAAAAAATGATCGCTATGTTTTTGGAGGATGTCCTATGTTTTAGCTTCATGATTTGCCATGACATGTCCCGTAGATGAACTGCTAACATGCTGTGTATAAGGGACATGAGTGATGCGTGCTTGTGTGTCACTGTCGCGAATGTTGGTGTTGTTCTGGTATGTTCTTTTTTTGTACAGGAGGGGCTGTCTGAGCATGTCTGTCAATGCCATGCTTTTATGTGCCAAACTCTCGTCGCTATGCTTGTCCCCCGCCGATGCATCCTCGCTCCTCCACGCTTGCTTTGCTTGACGTTAATGAAGCGTTCTGCCAGATCACTTTTCTCGTTTTGCCGTCTGCTCTTTTCTTTTGCAGGGACTTGGTGGGTTAAACAACTTTCGCCTCCGTTCAGCTTGCGGCCATTGGACCCGACCCTGCGAGGAGATAGTGACGGGACCCGTCGCAGCGACCGCGTCGCATCTACCGTGGTCCCGTTCACTCAAGACCCCCGTGACACCCCGGGGTGACGTGGAGGGCGTGCTGGCGAGGAGATAGTGACGGGACCCGTCGCAGCGACCGCGTCGCATCGACCGTGGTCCCGTTCACTCAAGACCCCCGTGACACCCCGAGGCGACGTGGAGGGCGCGCTGGCGAGGCCTCCTGCTTGGGCCGTGAGGGGAGAGGCGACGCGATGGAGCACCGCGGTCGATATCGTGACGGAGCGCCACGCTGGTCGCCGTGTTGGACGCAACGATGGAGACGCCACGACGGAGCGCCAAGACGGAGCACCGATTTCGACGGAGCGCCGTGTTGGAGCGCCGAGGTCGACGTCGCGACGGTCGATGCCGCGACGGAGGTGCCACGACGGAGACGCCGCGATGGAGATGCCGCGACGGAGCGCCGGGCTCGATGCCGCGACAGAGCGGCAAGGTCGACACAGCGATGGATTGCCAAGGTTGACGGGGACACCGTGACGGAGCGCCACAATGGAGACGTCAAGACGGAGCGCCGAGGTCGACGCCGTGACGGAGTTGCCACGACGGAGCGCCGAGGTCGACGCCGTGACGGAGATGCCATGACGGAGCGCCGAGGTTGACGCCGTGACGGAGATGCCACGAGGGAGACGCCAAGACGGAGCACCGAGGTCGACGCCGCGACGGAGATGCCACGATGGAGACGCCAAGACGGAGCGCCGAGGTCGACGCCGCGACGGAGTTGCCACGACGGAGCGCCGAGGTCGACGCCACGACGGAGTTGCTACGACGGAGCGCCGAGGTCGACGCCCTGACGGAGTTGCCACGACGGAGCGCCGAGGTCGACGCCGTGACGGAGATGCCACGACAGAGACGCCACAACGGAGCGCCAAGACGGAGCACCGAGTTCGACGGAGCGCCGTGTTGGAGCGCCGAGGTCGACGCCGCGACGGGGCGTCGGGGTCGACGCCGCGACGGAGATGACACGACGGAGTGCCGAGCTCGACGCTGCGACAGAGCGCCGAGGTCGACGCCGTGACGGGGCGCCGGGGTCGACGCCACGACGGAGATGCCGCGACGGAGCGCCGAGGTCGATGCCGCGACGGAGGTGCCACGACGGAGACGCCGCGATGGAGATACCACGACGGAGGTGCCACGACGGAGACGCCGCGATGGAGATACCGCGAGGTCGACGCCGCGACGGATCGTCGGGGTCAATGCCGCGTTGGGGATGCCACGACGAAGCGGCAAGGTCGACGCAGCCGCGACGGAGACGCCGCAATGGAGATGTCGCGATAGAGCGCCGAGGTCGACGCCGCGACGGAGCGCCGGGGTCGACGCCGCTACAGAGATGACACGACGGAGTGCCAATATCAACACAGCGATGGAGCGCCAGGTTGACGGAGACGCCGCGACGAAGCGCCAGGCTCGATGCCGCGACAGAGCGGCAAGGTCGATGCAGACGCTACGACGGAGCGCCATAATGGAACGCCGGGGTCAACGCCGCGATGGAGCACCTGGCTCGATGCCGCGACAGAGCGGCCAGGCCGACGCAGCCGCGACGAAGCGCCAAGGTCGACGCCGCGAAGGAGCGCCGGGCTCGATGCCGCGACAGAGCGGCAAGGTCGACGCAGACGCTGCGATGGGGCGCCACAATGGAGCGCCGAGGTCGACGCCGCGATGGAGTGCCAAGCTGCACGCCGTGACGGAGATGCCACGACAGAGACGCCACAACGGAGCGCCGAGGTCGACGCGGCGATGGAGCGCCATGCTGGATGCCGCGTCGGACACCGCAACGGTGGAACGCCACGGTCGATGCCGCGACGGAGCGCCGAGGTCGACACAGCGATGGAGCGCCAAGGTTGACGGGGACACCGTGACGGAGCGCCACAATGGAGACGTCAAGACGGAGCGCCGAGGTCGACGCCGCGACGGAGTTGCCACGACGGAGCGCCGAGGTCGACGCCGTGACGGAGATGCCACGACGGAGCGCCGAGGTCGACGCTGTGACGGAGATGCCACGACGGAGACGCCAAGACGGAGCGCCGAGGTCGACGCCGCGACGGAGATGCCACGACGGAGACGCCAAGACGGAGCGCCGAGGTCGACGCCGCGACGGAGTTGCCACGACGGAGCGCCGAGGTTGACGCCGCGACGGAGTTGCCACGACGGAGCGCCGAGGTCGACGCCGTGACAGAGTTGCCACGACGGAGCGCCGAGGTCGACGCCGTGACGGAGATGCCACGACAGAGACGCCACAACGGAGCACCGAGGTCGACGCGGCGATGGAGCGCCGAGGTCGACGTCGCGACGGAGCGCCGTGCTCGATGCCCCGACGGAGCGGCAAGGTCGACGCAGACGCTGCGATGAAGCGCAACAATGCAGCGCCGAGGTTGACGCGGCGATGGAACGCCACGCTGGATGCTGCGTCGGATACCGCAACAGTGGAGTGCCGCGGTCGACGCCATGACGGAGCACTTGGCTCGATGCCGCGACAGAGCGGCCAGGTCGACGCAGCCGCGACGGAGCGCAACAATGCAGCGCTGAGGTTGACGCGGCGATGGAGCGCCACGCTGGATGCTGCGTCGGATACCGCAACGGTGGAGTGCCGCGGTTGACGCCGTGACGGAGCACCTGGCTCGATGCCGCGACAGAGCGGCCAGGTCGACGCAGCCGCGACGGAGCGCCGAGGTTGACGCCGCGAAGGAGCGCCAGGCTCGATGCCGCGACAGAGCGGCAAGCTCAAAGCAGACGCTGCGACGGATCATCCAAGCTTGACGGAGACGCCCGTGACGGAGCGCCACAATGGAGCGCCGAGGTTGACGTCGCGACGGAGCGCCGGGCTCGATGCCTCGTCGGACGCCACAACGGTGGAGTGCCGCGGTCGACGCTGTGACAGAGCACCGAGGTCGACGCTGCGATGGAGCGCCGGGCTCGATGCCGTGACAGAGCGGCAAGGTCGACGCAGACGCTGCGACGGAGCTCCAAGCTTGATGGAGACGCCGTGACGGAGCGCCGAGGTCGATGTCGATGCCGCGGCATCGCTGCTTGCCCGTGGGTACCCCGGTGGCGTAGTCCCTTGCGATGTCGTGCGTGGTACTTGGTACCTTGCATGGTGGCGTAGTCCCCTTGCGATGTTGAGAATGGTACCGCGTACCTGGCCTCCTAATCGAAAAAACTTCGCGTCCCTCGGCGTGGCGGGTAGCGCGAGTAGTCGTCTTCTAGCCTTAAGCTTTTCTTCCTGTATCAAATAGTTAGGCACTTACTGCAGGAAGGGATTGACACGCGGTAACATGCGTACCGGGTCCTTGCCCAAAAAAAGAAGCGAAACACTTAGAGATAGGCGCACGGCGACGTGTGCATCGGGCCTTTCTTGGTTTGCAAGACGGCTCATGCGGGGGAGCGACAGTACTCGACTCACATGGGGGAGATGTTTCTTCCCAGCCAATGCGAGGAGGCCTTTTACTCGACTCGCGTGGGGGACGGGCTGCATCCCGGCGCACACGAGGAGGTTTGGGTGCTCGGCTCACGTGGGGGAGTTGCTCCCAGCCAACGCGAGGAGGCTTTGCGCTTGACTCGTGCGGGGGAGACGGGGCTTCCCAGCGCACACAAGGAGATTCAAGTGCTCGACTCGCGCGGGGGAGATGGTTCTTCCCGGCCAACGTGAGGAGGCTTTTTGCTCAACTCGTGCGGGAGAGATGGGGCTTCCCGGCGCACACGAGGAGGTTCAAGTGCTCGACTCATGCGGGGGAGATGGTTCTTCCCGGCCAACGTGAGGAGGCTTTTGACTCGACTCGTGCGGGGGAGATAGGGCTTCCCAGCGCACACGAGGAGGTTTAGGTGCTCGACTCGCGCGGGGGAGGTGGTTCCTCCCGACCAACGCGAGGAGGCTTTTGACTTGACTCGTGCGGGGGATATGGGGCTTCCCAGCGCACACGAGGAGTTTTAGGTGCTCGACTCGCGCGGGGGAGGTGGTTCCTCCCAGCCAACATGAGGAGGCTTTTGACTCGACTCGTGCGGGGGAAATGAGGCTTCCCAGCGCACACGAGGAGGTTTAGTGCTTGACTCGGGCGGGGGAGACGTGGCTTCCCGACACGATGAGGTTTTGGGTGACGATGCTGAAGATGAGCCCCTTGCATGTTGTTCCCAAGCTTGGGCGCCGAAGGAACAAGCCAGCAGGCGGGCGGTCACGTGTCGAGCGGTGTCGATGGCATGACGGAGTGCCGACGTCAACGTCGTGACACGCTATCGAGGTCAATGTCACGACGGAGGTGCGAGGTCGACTCCGTGATGGAGTGCCGAAGTCGACACCGCGGCGGACCGTAGAGGTCGACACCACAACAGAGACGTGAGGTCGACTCCGTGACGGAGTGCCGAAGTCGACGCCGTGGCGGAACGTAGAGGTCGACACTGTGACGGAGGGACGAGGTCGACTCCGTGACGGAGTGTCGCAGTCGACGCCGCGGCGGACTGTAGAGGTCGACACCGTGACGGAGTGCCGAAATCGACGCCGCGGCAGTCCATAGAGGTCAACACCACGGCGGAGGGGCGAGGTCAACTCCGTGACGGAGCGCCGAAGTCGACGCCGCGGCGGACCGTAGAGGTCGACACCGCAACGGAGGGGCGAGGTCAACTCCGTGACGGAGTGTCGCAGTCGACGCCGCGGCGGACTGTAGAGGTCGACACCGCAACGGAGGGGCGAGGTCGACTCCGTGACGGAGACACCGCAACGGAGATGCCGAGGTCGACGCCATGACGGGGAGCCGAGCTGGACGCTGCGACACTGGCGCGTGTCGTCCTTCAGGTCGTCGCTCTCGTGCCCGTTGCGGTGGTGGCCGTGGCCTTCCACTTCGTTCTTCCTCACTTCTTAGGTGGAATAGCTCGATCGTCCTGCGGGTTGACGGTGGCGTCTTCGCGCTCCCGGTGGCGACTGCGGTCTTCGTCACACGGCTTCTTGCTAGCTTCCCACAGACGGCGCCAATTGTCGTAGCAACGAGGCTAGACAGTGAACTTGTGGCACCCCCGCACGGCTACGCGGACCTACGAGGGTTGCCCGGGAAACTACGTCGCGGAGACACCGCAGTCGCGCACGCGGGTTGCACGGCGCGAGGACACTCGAACCCGCTGCGATGTTGCAAACCGGAGGAGAGGAGGAGCAAGCAAACGTGTATTCAGAATTTCTGGGGTCTCCCAAATGGAAGGGGTACCCTTCTATTTATAGGGAGAATGGAGGGGTAGGGGAGATTACAGGAATGCCCTCAGGCATTTTACAATTATGCCCCTGAATGTACTAACGCCCCTGGGGGCGCGTAGGTCTTTTCCCTCGGGAATATTCTGGGAATATCCCGCGGGTCCCGCCCGTCATGCACGAACTTGTCGCCGCCACGGACTCGGCGTCGTGCGGTCTTGGCGTCGCGACGAGGTTGGTGTTGTCGCGGAGTCGACGTCGCGCGGTCTTGGCGTCGCGACGAGGTTGGTGTTGTCGCGGAGTCGACGTCGCGCGGTCTTGGCGTCGCGACGAGGTTGGTGTCGTGCTGATCTCCTCTAAGTACGAAAGGTGTCGAAACCGGGTAGCGCGGGGACCCCTTCCCCAACAAGATCATGGAGAGCGTGCAGCGGATCTGGAGTCTGGACATGGCCTGGGTCTGGGATCCACGGGCCCCCTGATTAAGTTTACAGTGTGCCTTCAGCGTTAAGTCACTACTGGTGCTTTAGGATTCGTCTGAAAATTAGTGAGAAAGCATAGAAGCACTTATCATTAATTAATCCGATCAGGCCCTGGTAGTTAAACTGCACCAGGCTCAGCATCGGCCTCTCTCCATCTTCTCAAAACTTTCATCGGTTAGCATTGGGCTACTTAACTTCAGTGTCTCGGTTACACTACTAGCTAGCAGCTAGCTAGATCACCTTGCTGCACTTTGCGTGACCATGATTTGAACATGAAATTCCTTGCCGGTCCTCGCGTGTTTCTTTGTTCCTTTCCTCGTTAGTTGTTTGCCGGTAAGAATCCTGTCCCTAGCTTTGGATGTCTTTGCTACAGATTTCGTGGAGATATAACTCCTTTCCATTTCTTTTCTTTTGAATGTGCCAGCTAATCGTGCGTATACGGTGAGCAGTACTTGGAGATCTCTGTACAAACTAACACAAACACCACATATACAAAGACATAGAGAAATCGAGAGGGAATGGGTCTCTCAAGTGCGGTGCAATGGTGGGAAGAGTGGCAGCTGCGCGTCCTCGTCCTCGGCAGCCTCGGCATCCAATACCTCCTCGCCATTTTTGCCGGAGGGCGTAGGTTTCCCGTCCAAAGGTGGTGCAGAAGTCTCATCTGGCTATGCTATCTAGGCAGTGATGCTCTGGCGATATACGCCCTCGCCACGCTCTTCAACCGCCAAAGAGAGGAACAGTACAAATTTGCACAAGGCAGTCGTGACCTGGAGGTGTTATGGGCGCCTATCCTACTAATGCACCTCGGCGGCCAAGTCTTCATAACCGCTTACAACCTTGAAGACAACGAACTGTGGAGCCGGCACATTGTAACCGCCATATCTCAGGTAAGCATTCATATCAGTTTTGTTAATCCTCGGTTCTGCAAATTATCGAGTCTAGATTTGTAGTTTAAAATTAAAGTGTAATTTTAGTAAAATTTTACTATAACTTTTAATCTATATTATATATAGAGTGAAGTAAAAATGAGGATGGTTGTATGTTGATCCAAAAGTTTATAAAAGTGACTTGAGATTAGACAATCCTTGATCAATGGTATGTTTTGCTCATTACATCAACATCTCCTATTTTTTTGATTCTCCACTCTTCTGTCTCAGATCACGGTGGCCCTCTATGTGTTTTGCAAGTCATGGTCGTCATCGGCCGATAAGAGGTTATTGGCTACATCAATTTTCCTTTTCATCCTCGGGATTACCAAATGCATTGAGAAGTCCTTGTCTCTCAAGAGCGCTAGCTTCAATAGCCTAGCCAGCGATTCAGATCAAGCTCAGAGGACCCCAACTACAAATAGAGAACAGGAGCTTGAAGGATATGTAGAAAAAGCAAGGGCTTTCATTCTGGCCTACTTTATCGATCGTCCTCCGGAATTACACGGTGATACAGAAGTTAACATTGAGCAACTCACTTTGCCAGATAAGCTACCTCCTCCGGAATTACACGGTGATACAGAAGTTAACGTGGAGCAACTCACTTTGCCAGATAAGCTACCTCCTCCGGAATTACGCGGTGATATAGAAGTTAACATGGAGCATACAGAAGTTAACATGGAGCAACTCACTTTGCCAGATAAGCTATTTGTGGACTCTGCATATCCGTATTGTTTTCGCATTACCAGCCTAAAATCCTTCTTTGTGCTTGACGAACAAAAAGCATATGACACGTTAACTACTGGGCTCACCAACATTTTCAAATTTCTCTACACCAAATTGCCAATTGGTGGCCATCTCGGCTTTAAACGTGGTGCGTTCTATTATGGATGCACATGGTGGGTAACTCTAGTACTGTCAATCGTGGCCATCGGCTTGTTTCACAGTAGCCACAAAAAGTCATATAGCAGTAGCGATGTCAAAGTCTCACTTGTGTTGCTGTATGGCACTTTTCTGCTGGATATCTTTTCCGTCTTGGCACTTGCTGCACTTTTTGATGTTGCCCGAGGTGTTTCCAGTCTGTATCATCTTGACGTTGTTGCCCAACATAGCCTTATAGGGTTCTTTTCCAGCAACAAAAGGTGTATGATGTGTATCTGCTTCAAGTTCCCCATGGATAACCGGGAGCCTTGTGACTCATCCAGGGAAATTACAAATATCATTCGTGGATATGTCATAGATGGGTGGAAGAATTACATAACTGATGCTACGAGTTACCAGGAGTTCAGCGATCTGAGGGGCCAATGGAGGCTCGAGCGCGAGGGACGTGATGGTGTACGTCTGGGTTGGAGCCTAGAGAAGCCATTCGACGAGAGCATCCTTCTCTGGCACTTGGCCACGGATTTCTGCTTTCACCACAGGGACAAATCTTCAGATCATAAGTGTGCCAATCGATGCAGAGCAATTTCCAACTACATGATGCATCTGCTATTTACTAATCCTGAGATGCTAATGCCAGGCAGCAGAAGGAATCTATTCAAAACAGCTTGTGACCAACTCGAGCACATCCTCGAGGGTGAGGATTCATCGGATGAGAAGAAACTTACGGAGAAAATAATTGACAAAGTAAAGAAAATCATTGACAAAGTAAAGCATGAAGAACGTTCAGAAAAAAGTTTTTTTCACGACGCTTGGGTGCTTGCTGAAGGGTTGATGAATCTGGGTGATGACACAAAGATGTGGAAGGTGATCCAAGGCGTGTGGGTGGAGATGCTCTGTTTTTCTGCCAGCAGATGCAGGGGGTACTTGCATGCCCAGAGCCTTGGCACGGGTGTGGAGTACCTCTCCTATGTATGGCTCTTGCTGGCACACGCGGGGATGGAGACATTGCCCGAGAGACTTCAGAGGCCGCACAAGCTCCGGTTGTCGAAAGAGAAGACGAAGCACATTCAGAACGTAGGTGAAGATGCTGCCGCTCCATCTCCTTCCCAAGGAATGGAACTTCCCGAGGAAGAAGAAAACAATGCTGGTCCATCGGCTTCCCAAGTCTCTGAGCTTCGCAGGGAAGAAGAAACCACTGCCGCTTCATCGGCTTCCCAAGGTGAAGGCACTGTCCATGGGCTTGATGAGATTGTAGTCACACAGTAAGAACAGCTCCATTATTGTTTATCTTGTCTGCATGCCAGTGCCACTGCTCTGGTTCTTAAGTGTCTTGTTTGCTAAGTGGTGCTGTTTAAGCCCATTTCTCGAGCTTGGACAAAGTCTGTTAGCTTAGACACTAATCCCGTTGCTTGCTCTGTTTTCATTTAGCAAATAAACGGCCATGCAGCGTGAGCTTGTTCACGACTTGGCCAGTTGTTCTTCATTGTTTCTGTTAGCTAAGTAGTTAGCGATGCCGGCTGAATGTTATGTATGAGCCTTTCTTCGGTCCTTGAAAATCACAGCAGCCGTTTATTCGAGCTTCATCCGATGGCTGAGGATAGATGGTACCTCCCAATTCCTTTTGGTACTACCGCGTCATCTGAAAGAAGTACCACGTGGTAAAGGGCAAAGTAGTAATTTCCCCCAACCGGTGCGCTTAGGAAAAAAAAGCTCTCCATCCCCGGTGCGTTCGACGCTCGACCGGAGGAGTTCTCGAAGAAGCCCTCCCTGCCCCGCGGTGAGGAACTCAGAGCAGAGTGTCACCATCTCCACTTCGGAAAGCCTGCTGCCACCGTCGTCGTTGATCCTGATTTCGAGCAACGTGTCGACGTACGCACCTATCGTTCCACAGCGCCACGCCCTCAACTAATAGCGACCAGGACCCCGGATTTCATCTCCGCCGCCGCCGCCCTATCTGGCAATGGTTCCGGCTAGAGAGGAGGAGAGAGAGGCCGCTGCATCCTCCCGCCTCGCCTCCTTCCTACGCCCCTCCTCGCTCGCGGCGGTGGCACGACAGCTCCCAATAGCCCCCAAATGCCGGCAGCGCCGCCCAAATCGGAGCGCACGGCGTCCCGCGCCGGCAAGAAGGACAGGACGCGGTGGAGCAGCACGTCCGAGTGACCGCTGATCCTGTCGCCCACGTACATGGCATTCGGTCTCTCGCCGAGCTCCTCCACCATGGCATTCAGTCGAACAGGTGGTGTGCACATCGCTACAGTCTACAGCACTCCGGCTGGTGAACACCAAACTCACCAGCTCGATCATCAGCTTTGCTCGTAAACCCCAAGCAGCTAAGCCGTCACTCAAGAATCAAGAACACCGCGGACGACGAGAAGGAGCATCCTTAGAGACCAGAACCCTACTGGAGAAGAAAACCAAAGCTGTAAAATCTCTCGGGAAAAAATATATGCAAATCTCTCATTCGATGCGAAGAAAATGAGCAAAAGAATCAAGAGGCTAAATGTGAATCCACTTGAATTCGGAGGGAACCGGAGAGCGGAAGCTGAAGGGAATTAAATCGAGAGAAGTGGGGAGGGGAGGAAGAGAAGCATTGGGGATTGCGCAACAAAAACACTGGTCTCATACAGGCAGTTGCGCTAGACAAGCTACAGGTACTGTCGTGCAAAAGGAGAGATCACAAACTTTCCAAGCTCTGATCCACAGTCAGATTGCCAAAATCTTCATCACCTACAAGGCCACAACAAGTTAAAATGGTGCCTATGGATTCGCTCCAACAACATATAACTGCTGACTTCAACTGTAAAGGCATCGAAACATCATGTAAGTGCGCAATTCCAAAAGACTAAGAAGCTTACCATGATACACCTCAAAATGGCTTGATATCAATTTCTGGGAGAGAGATAATGTTAGAACCTAAAATCGCAACTATGATGCGGACTCTTTTATCACCCTGCGGGCAGTTCATTGAGATTTTCTTAAGCTTTTCGCATTTAAATTGCGTCTCTGTTTCTGTTGAAGGGGGGTTATTTCAGCAGCATCAGTTGGAAACCACTTAAGATGGTCATCGTCAGTATGTTGACAAGAAGAATAAAAAACCATTAACTTGATTCATGGACAAAAACTGCAATACAGAAAGGGGAAACTGTATAGCCCGCCCATCCAAAGTGCAGCGATATCCTGAAAGTCCTTACCTTCTACAACTTAGAGTAAACTTCTCTAAATTGGGTGAGTACTTAATCACGTACAGCGGTGCTTTGCAGCCACCATGCAAACACTATTCATCGAGAGACAAACTTGTCAAATTAGTAAGTACTATTTGAGAGCGTAGCATTTCACTTTCCACTAAATACTCCCCATCCTGCAGATTCAGTAGAAAAAGGGTATTAGGAAGAAACTTTTACTAGTAGAAAAAGGGTATTAGGAAGAAATACTTAGTGCTACAGAACACACAAAAACTAGCTGTAAGTATGACATACTCGGCATAAAGCATACCACATATTTAGGAAGCAGCAGCTCCAAGTTCCTAATGTTTGAAAGAGCACCAAGAAAGTCGCAGCCATCAGCAAATGTAAGCGGATGATCCAAGGAAGTCGAGGCTGTTACCAATGATTGAACGTCCATAAGGGAAGGCATTCTATTGAAGATTAGAGATACTAGACCAGGCATATTTATCACAATATCACCCCAGTCCTCATATTGTTCATAGGAATCACCATAGTCAATGCTCAAGTTCTTCAATGTGGTAGACGAAAATTCGGCGGCAATGATATTAGTCTATCATCTCTAGATCTTCCAATGCTGAGCAGCCAGAAAAGAGATGCTTTAAGAAAGGACCATGGACGTAGACACAGGAAAGGTGCAATGTTTTCAAGTGCGATGAGGGAAAGAAAAGTGGTCAGGAATGAAGCTTAACCAACCGTCCTCTTCAAATTCCACATCATTGTCGGCAATGCCCAGCTCCTGAACATTGCACCTCAGGGCATGGCAGATCCACTGGTTGGCACTTTCACTGAAATTGTCAAGAACGTGTCCAGAGGCATGCAACCATGGCGCAGCAGCAAGTTGTTCGCAAACTTGACGAATCTCCCCTCGCTGGTGAATCCCGCGGCGGCGACGTTGAAGCACCGCGAGGATGCCCACAGGTGGCGCCACCTCGGCAACAGCACGCACGTGCGCACGGCGTCCCGCGCCGGCAAGAATGACAGTACGTGGAGGAGCAGGTCGTCGAGAAGGCCACTGATCCTGTCGCCGAGGTCCATTTTCAGATAAAGGAATAACTTTCATTAATTTCGGTTTCTAGGTAACAAGATGCACACAGCCAAGTAAGCATAGTCGAGTTTTCAACGGTAAACATCATCACAAATAAAACTAAAAATCATAACAAACATACTCAACAACGTCGCCTCAACTCAACCAAAATAAAGAAAAGTTATGGAACAACGTTTTCGGCAATTTTGGCCTGATGTCTTCACCTGCTAGACGAAAAAGTGTAGCTCCACCCGTCTTATCATGTCACTCCCCGCTTTGAATAAATGTCATTGATCCTCCTTCTGCATCGGTGCCCATGTACGCAACAGAGAAGCACATAGGAACACTACCTGATTGGGATGATAAAAGACATAGTCAAATAGCCATACACATTGCAAGAGCACCAGATAAAAATCCAATCTCTAAACTTAACCACAAAAGAATTACACCAAGATCCCGCCATATGAGGTCCATGGCATTTGTTCTCTTGCCTGGCTCCTCCGTCATGGCATTCAGGCAAACAGGTGGCGTGCGCTGTGCACAGCGCCACAATCCACAGCACTTTAGCTGATTATTCTTGACGACCAAAGAACGAAAGAGGAAATTCAAGAACACCAAACTCCCTGGCTCAAGATTCAAGAACACTGCACACGGTGGGAGGGAGCAGCCTTAGACATTACAAGGGGCGGCGTCACCGTAGGGGCGAGTCTCTGTATGCTTAGTAGCGTATCTGTACTTATCTACAGGCTGCAGGCCTGCAGCTATGGGAGCTCTAAGCTCCAATCTGCAAGCTGCATCCATGAAGGCCAAGTGGCGGATGGAAGGAAGGAGACGGTCCTGCCCTCCGTGACGCTTCGTGGGCGATGGGCCAGCCAGTTAAGTGAGAAAACGTCCACCACCAAAAGCCCACCGATGCGGTATAACCAGGCAAAAATTCCGTCCCCTTAAAAAAGGAAAAAAAATCTCCAATCTTCCCAAAAAAAATAGCCAAAAATTCCCCAATCATTCTGCTGTCAATTCCCAAACAAACTCCAACTTGCAATCTCCGGCGCACGCCACACCATGTGGTGGATATAGTACTTCTTTTATCAAAACTTTCAATCTACCATCACACTTCTTGTGCTAAAATTTAAATTCATAAATTTTGGTTTACATGTTGTATGTGCCTCATGAGCATTTTGTGGCAGTCAATGAGTGGTTGAAGCATCGAGAGTCCAAGTTAGTAGTTTCTGTGACTTATTATTATATATTCTTGGTAGTTTTATCTCATGTATCTTGAGAATCTATATATATTTTGAAGCATTTGTTATGTTGAGTGGATTTGGATTATGTCTTCAAATTTTTTATCTTAAACTAGTAGGGTGCCCGTGCGTTGCTACGGAGCTATGAAAAATATTAGTTAAAGAAATCTCAATACCAATAGATATGAAAAATATTTATTGGTTGCCGCAGTCACCGCATTGTTTCAGAAGATCTTGCTGTTGTCAGACAACGAATAACAAGCTCTGCATGTGTAAAGTCTGTTTGCATACTTTTCATTTTGCTAATCTAGAATCTGTTCAAGCTGCTCAGTTTTTTGGTTTTGACCTGTAAAACTGCTTTGTTCTAGCAGTTCTTGTTGTTTACTATACTGAGAAGATTCTAAATCTTGTTTTCAGCAGATTTAGTACATGAATCGGCTAGAAATGAGGACACACCTGTTGAAGAGAGGATTTCTTGCCCTTGAGATGGCATATGAATTGATTGCCTCTAGTACAGGTCGTTTCTACTTAGCCATTCGTTATCTTCATCAGGAACCACATTCTCCTTATTCCATGTCGATGATTTTCTTTTTTGACGGGCTTCACGTTGTCTTTTTAGTAGTTCATTTTTCTTATCGGTACTCATCCGTGCATATCGTTCCCTTTCCCGCTGCCTCTTCTGCTCTGTGGGATCTATGGGTTGTGGCTGAATGAGGGATGACGTGGGTCCATCATTACTGCACTTGTTCATGTCAACTATATCTACATAACAAAATAACTTCACACATTTAGCTCCATAAGGCATGAATTATTAACAGAATTGCATCCATTTTTAACCAAGAATTAGTTGCCTTCATACCAGTCGAGAGGATTTCTTGCTCTTGAGATGGCATATGAATTGAATGCTTCTGGTACAGGTCGTTTCTACTCAGCCATTCGTTATCTTCATCAGGAACCACATTCTCCTTGTTCCATGTCGATGATTTTGTTTCTTGACGGGCTTCACGTTGTCTTTTTAGTAGTTCATACTTTTTATCGCTATCCATCTGTGCATATCGTTCCCTAGCTCGTTGCCTCTTCTGCTCTTTAGGATCTATGGGTTGTGGTTGAAGGATGGATGTTGTGGGTCCATCATTACCGTAATTGTTGATGTCAACAATATCTACATAGCAATAAACAAATAACGTATTTAGCTCCATCAGGTATGAATTATTAACACAGTTACGTTCATTTCTATATAACAAAAAAACTTCAAACATTTAGCTAATGCGCTATTAATTATTTATGTCCTTGCATTCAATTGCATTCATCATAAAGTGCACCTTTAACAACGGGCGTGCTTTGTAGTTGGGAGAGTGCAGAAGGACTATTTCGCGCCTCTTGGGTATTAACTGATGGTCGAGCTTTCTTCCGTTGATAGGCTTCACGACGCTTCTTAAGTAGTTCATCTTTCTTCTCTTTATCCATTTGCGCATATCGCTCCCTAGCACGTTGCCTCTTGCATTGTTTCGCATCTGTAGGTTCCTCTCCATTAGTAATGTCGACAACACCTAAAAAAATACACAATGTAGTTAGCTGTTATGCATCAGATGGTACACTTACACATTATATGATCAATGTTACTTGTGTCAATGTTACCTGTGTTGGACAGGTCTTGAAAGGAGTACGTTCACTGGATGGTGTCGGAGAATCCATCTGCAACGAAAAAACATAGGAGTCTTAAAATGATTAGAGATGCAATTAATTCCCCATACCCAAAGCGACTGCTTGCCTCTATATTTTTCTCTCCTAGTTTATAATAATATCCTGTAACTCATAAGATCGGCAGGCAGCTCGGCATGATTTATTCTCTCCCAATGCATCATGCTAAACGTGCTAAAGAAGAAATAAACATGATGCGTGTTGGAAATAATCGGTGTTGATAATGCTAAACATGAATAAATCATTACACTTACAGGATCGATACGTCGATGGGCTCCTCAAATTGTCGCCGCTGTAGCTGTCTGTGTGCTGTTTATCTTGAGCGCCGTGGCACCCGGAATTAAGCCGCACGGATACGGATACGTGGATACGTATCGGACCGATACGGATACGGGGATTCGTCAATTCCTAAAAACACCGATACGAGGATACGTCTATATATTTTTTTTAATATAAAACATATTGTAGTTTAAAAAAGTTTAAAGAGGATGATGTACATTGCTGTTTGCAAAGGAACCAAACAATCATACTGTCCAAACAATCATATAATCTAAACAATTGCGTTCATTTCAAAGAAACCAATGAACCATCATATAATCTAAACAATCTAAACAATTGCTGTTGCTGTTCTCAGTTCGGAGCTCATATAATCAGTTAATCACATGCTGTTGCTGTTAAAGAATTGCTCATATATCCCATTGCAAATAAAGAACTAAACTACTAAAGCCTAAAGGCCTAAGGGATGGAGGAGTGGCCGAGTGGATCAGTTCGACTCAAAGTCTCAGTGTCTCACCCTGCACAAATTGAAAAAGGGGATCTGGGCCTCTGGGGATGGAGCGCCGAGCGGTGCCTGCGGTGGAGCCTGGACCGAGGACGGCGAGTCGGCGAGTCGGCGTCTCGGCGACCAAACCGGAGGAGCTCCGGAGCTCCGGCAGCCTAGGGGGCCTACCGGCCTAGGGCAGCGGCCGGGCGGAGCCGGCCAGCTGGGTGGCTGAGTTGCTGACTCCGGGAGGGGGCGGTGGAAGGGCCAGCGGGCGCCGGCCGCCGGGCGGAGGGGCGGCTCCCCGCGCTCGCGCTGCGCCGTGCCGCCTCGGGCGGAGCTCCCCACGCCGCCTCAGCCCGAGCTTGCCGCTCCAGTGGCCGCCGACAGAGGTGGAGGGAGGAGGAGGTGGACCCGGGCCGGCGGCGGCGGGAAGGGAGGGGCGGACGCGGCGGGTGCGCGCGCGGCGGCGGTAAGTGTGGCTACGCCAGGTTGCGCGCCGGATTAGTGATTTATTATCGGGCAAAATCTGTTGTCGCTTGGTTAGGAAAGTGATCCCATAGTCACTACAGTCACTACATTTGATGCTTGTAACGATAAAGGATTTCCATGCGGCAGCTTTCCAGAGCTGGATTCACTTCCTGAAAAACTTGGCTGCCTCTTTCCTTGAAAACCACCTGTAGCATCATCACTGGATCTCTTTATATCAGATCCTCTATTTACAACGGAGCCCTTAGCACTGTCTTCACGCTGTGCGACCAACCAAGAGTTTGAGCCTTCTGCTTCTGATTCTGCAACATCCTCATTTTCACCGGTCGAACCATCATCCGTGCTTATTGAAATTGGTGCATTTTCACACCTCCGTCAGAGCTCTTACTGAATGCATCAGACTGGTCAGCAGCTGCTTGACGCTTCTTCTGAAAACTTATCTCTTCAGAGAGCAACTTCCGTTTACTCGAAACTGGCTTGTTTTCCTCAGTATTATTTCCATCATTATTTGAAACCCACCCATCTTGATGCCTGGGAAGCTGAGATTGATGGCTCATTGGTTCATTGGATCCATCTGCCATAGGAGAAGAGGAACCCCCTTGTTGTCCCCAGAAGTTCCCAAATGGCGGCGAAACAGGGCTATGCCTCTGCTTGCTACTGTGTTATTGGTTCTCAGCATTTGTTTGATAGTAAGGCACAAAAGGAGCATCAGGAGCTTGTGAGACACCTTTGCTACTGCTTTCTTCCACTTGAGGTTCTGCTTTAGGTTCTAGAGGAACATCTCTTGCCTTACACTTTCCTGAAGACCCACCCAAAGAGAGGCCTAAACTTTGCCGGATTAGTGATTTATTAATTGGAGAGTTATTTTCCATGCATAGCGTGTGATAGCACCTGTGCTGATGTATAGCGATGGAAGACAATATCGTCTCATAGGTTGCTAAGAGGAATAATATACTTTGAATTGTGCCCATTATATTACAAAGAAAAAACTCGAGATGGACTCTAGACATTATATTATATAAAGAAAAAAATTCAAAGTGGACTCTAGTCATTATGCCATTATAACATTATTAGAGAATAACAAAATTTCGACCTCAAACTCAAAGTAGATTTCAACCGAAGCCGTGTTCGAGACTACCAATCCGTGGTTCATTGTCCTTTACAGCCTCCCAAGTCGAAGGTTGGCGTCGCCTCGAACCGCCTTCCTTTGTCGTACAAACCGTTCTGACCTGCCTCCGTATGGACCATCGAGCTGGGCCTAGCGTTGCACGATAAGTGGCTAGCTCATAAGCCTGCTGATTGTTTGGCTCGAACACAATATGGCTCTCGTATATTGTTTTCAAACCCCCTACATACAACATTTAAAAAACAATCTAAATGTTACATTACATTTGGGGTGATTCGTTTCTTTGTTCTTCTGATTACTACCCTGGTGTATTTACTCCACTTGCGTGTTTCAAGCGTGTTGGTAAATGATTGCTTGAGCAAAGTAGCTATTGTTTATTTTTTGCACTAATTCTGGGTTTTGTAAAAGTACGATACTATGTTTTGTTCATTATTGTCTGAAATTTTGTTTATTTCTCTCTTACAGATTCACTGAGCTATACATCCGCCATATCTGTTGCTTTGGCAGTTGTATTTGTTGTTATCACTGCAGGAATTGCTATTGTCAAGTTGATACGTGGACAAATTCCAATGCCTAAGTTGTTCCCCTCCATTCCTGATTTGGCATCTGTCTGGGAACTTTTCACAGCAGTGCTAGTTCTTGTCACCGCTTACGTTTGCCATTATAATGGTACGAGCCATTCTAGTTCTTGTTGCAACAAAACAAATTTCATGAATAAGATTACGGAAAATATGCCAATAAGACATGTAGAGGTTCCTGAAATGTTCGTAGTGTTCCCATGACCATGTGCCTGAAATTGTTAATGGCATAAAATGCACATGCATGCCTGAGCTGAAATGATTATATATATTAGTTTGAGAGATATAGTCGATATATATTTGAAATTTTTAGCTAATTTATCAAGTCTCAGAAAGGTTGCTTGCTTCTCAGTTGTCTAATAGGATCCTATTGATATTTTGCAGTTCACCCAATCCATAATGAGCTGAAGGACTCTTCCCAGATCAAGCCAATAGTGCACACATCATTGGCCTTATGCTCAACTGTCTTTGGTGAATCTACACTCGCTGATGTGCTCGCAAACTTTGACTCAAATCTCGGTATTCCATACAGTTCCGTTCTTAATGATGCCGTTACAGTCAGCTACGCCGTCCACCTTATGCTCGTGTTTCCCATGATATTCCACGCACTGCGGCTTAATTTGGATGGGCTTCTCTTTTCCTCTGCAAGGCCCCTGTCTTCTGATAACAGAAAGTTTGGTGTGATGGCAGCGGTACTCTTCCTTGTGATTCCTAGTATCTGGGATGCCTTCCAATTTACTGGGGCAACTGCTGCTGTTTGTATTGCCTTCATTTTCCCAGCTGCAATCACTATAAGGTAAGTCCAAAGGGATTTGGGGTGATTTTTGGGGAGTTTCTTAAATTGACTCATCACCTCCTTCTAAATGCTACGGACCGTGCTAATGGGTGGAAAAAGGAAGGCTTAACCGTGCTGTGATTGATTCTTGTTCTTGGTTTTGGGCGCTGGCTGTCTAGAAATTTGGGGTGATTGGGGTGATTTTTGGGGAGTTTCTTAAATTGACTCATCCCTCCTTCTAAATGCTACGGACCATGCTAATGGGTGGAAAAAGGAAGGCTTAACCGTGCTGTTGATTGATTAAACTTGCCAAACTGTGGAGGAGGGACGGAGGACGGACGAAGGATGGCAGAGTACGCACTCTGCCTGGCAGGAAAGGGAACCTTACGTATTTTTTAAATAGTAGAGAAGCTTGTCCCCAGTCCCCACAAACTTTAAATCCTAGCTCCGCCACCGTGTATAGTACCGTTGGCCTTGACGCCTGTGGGGTGCAGCGCAATTCAATGGCCTATCAATGTCCTCTCTGGGTGTTAGAAACGGAAGGGGACCGCCTCTCTTCTCCTTCTTGTGGCCTGGGAGATCTCGGAGGAAAACGCAATGTGGGAGTGTTTAACCAAAGATACTCGCCCATCGCGGCGCTTGTTGAGAAAATCAAAGAAACCAACGCTAAAAGAAACTCAGTCCTTTATCTTGCACTCACCTGCCAATTAAACAACAGGACCTTGAGAAGAAGCAAGTTCTGATGCACTCAGTTGAGGACGCATGCATGCAGTTTCATCCACGAGGAAGACACAAACTGCCGTGATTAATCAACACGGCTGCCAGTCATCTCTCGGTTAGAAAAAGCACTCGTGCGTCCAACTCGATGTGCAAATAAAACATTGACTAAAGATGAAAAGAAACTAAACTCATGGAGTAGCGTGTACAGTCATTTAGTCAGAAGACCGCGGGTCTCCTCCTTCCCTCCACCACCACGGGCTCCTCCTCCCCTCCACCACCGGCCACCGCCAGTCTCCTCCTCTCACCGCGACCACCACCTCCCCCTCAGATCCGGTCATCTCCAAGCGGGCGGCGGTCAGGAGGTGCAACGAGAGATACTCAGCACCCATGGGTCTCTCAAGTGCTGTGCAATGGTGGGATGCGTGGCAGCTGCGCGTCCTCGTCCTCAGCAGCCTCGGCGTCCAATACCTCCTCGCCATTTTTGCTGGAGGGCGTAGGTTCCCCGTCCCACGCTGGTACAGATTTCTCATCTGGCTATGCTATCTAGGCAGTGATGCTCTGGCGATATACGCCCTCGCCACGCTCTTCAACCGCCAAAGAAAGCCACAGTACAAATTTGCACAAGGCAGTCGTGACCTGGAAGTGTTATGGGCGCCTATCCTACTAATGCACCTCGGCGGCCAAGTCTTCATAACCGCTTACAACCTCGAAGACAACGAGCTGTGGAGGCGGCACATTGTAACCGCGATATCTCAGGTAAGGGTTCGTGAATCTGCTTATGTTCATGGTTTTACTTTGCAAAATTAACAATAAATTGCCACAGAGTGCATTCATATAAGTTTCGCTAATCCTCAGTTGCTTGAATTTTTTTTAAGTTTCAGCCGTCTCAACTTGCACGTTACTTAGCCTAGAGTTGCAGTTTTAGCAAAATTTTACTGCAACCTTTAGACTATACTGTATATAGAGTGAGGTGAAAATGAGGATGGGTGCATGTTGATCCAAAAGTTTATCAAAATGACTAAGATTAGACAATCCTCAGTCATTGATATTTTTTGCTAATTACGTAAACATCTCCTATTTTCTTGATTCTCCACTCTACTGTCTCAGATCACGGTGGCCGTCTATGTCTTTTGCAAGTCATGGTCGTCATCGGCCGATAGGAGGTTATTGGCTACATCAATTTTCCTTTTCATCCTCGGGATTGCCAAATGCATTGAGAAGTCCTTGTCTCTCAAGGGCGCTAGCTTCAATAACCTAGCCAGCGATTCACATCCCGCACAGAGGACCCCAACTACAAATAGAGAAAAGAGCTTGAAGAATACGTACAACAAGCAAGGGCTTTCGTTCTAGCCAACTATATTGATCCTCCTCCGGAATTACACAGTGATACAAAAGTTGTCCACATGAAACAATTGAGATTTCCCGATAAGCTATTTGCGGACTCTGCATATCCGTATAGTGTTCGCATTGCTAGCCTAAAAGCCTTCTTTCTGCTTGACAACCAAACAGTTTACGACACGTTAAATACTGGGCTCACCAACATTTTCAATCTTCTCTACACAAAGATACCACTACTGTCGATTCCATGTATAAACATGGTTTTTGCTGTTATATATCAACATGGATGCTAACTACAGTACTGTCAATCGTGGCTGTCGCCTTGTTCCACAGTAGCCACAAAAACTCATATCGCAGCCACGATGTCAAAGTCTCACTTGTGTTGCTGTATGGCACTTTTTTGCTGGATATCTTTTCCTGGGTCGTATTTGCTGCACTTTCTGGTATCGCAGAAGTGTATCTTGACGTTATTGCCCAACATAGCCTTATAGGGTTCTTTTCCCACAAGAAAAGGCGTAACCGGTTCATGGATACCGGTTCATGGAGCCTTGTGACTCATCCAGGGAAATTACAAATATCTTTCGTGGATATGTCCTAGATGGGTGGAAGAATTACATAACTGATGCTAAGAGTTACCAGGAGTTTCAGCGATCTGAGGGGGCCAATGGAAGCTCGAACGCGAGGAATGTGATGAACACCTAGGTTGGAGCTTAGAGAAGCCATTCGACGAGAGCATCCTTCTCTGGCACATAGCTACGGATTTCTGCTTTCACCACAGGGACACATCTTCAGATCCTGAGCGTGCCAATCGATGCAGAGAAATCTCCAACTACATGATGCATCTGCTGTTTGATAATCCGGAGATGCTAATGGCGGGCAGCAGAAAGAATCTATTCAAAACAGCTTGTGACCAACTCGAGCACATACTCGAGGGTGAGGATTCATCATTGGACGAGAAGAAACTTACCGAGAAAATAATTAATAAAGTGAAGTCTACAAAAGGTTCAGAAGAAAGTTTTATTCACGACGCTTGGGTGCTTGCTGAAGGGTTGATGGATCTGGGTGATGACACAAAGATGTGGGAGGTGTATCCAAGGCGTGTGGGTGGAGATGCTCTGTTCTTCTGCCAGCAGATGTAGGGGGTACTTGCATGCCCAGAGCCTTGGCACGGGTGTGGAGTACCTCTCCTATGTATGGCTCTTGCTGGCACACGCGGGGATGGAGACATTGCCCGAGAGACTTCAGAGGCCGCACAAGCTCCGGTTGTCGAAAGAGAAGACGAAGCACATTCAGAACGTAGGTGAAGATGCTGCCGCTCCATCTCCTTCCCAAGGAATGGAACTTCCCAAGGAAGAAGAATACAATGCTGGTCCATCGGCTTCCCAAGTCTCTGAGCTTCGCAGGGAAGAAGAAACCACTGCCGCTCCATCGGCGTCCCAAGGTGAAGGCACTGTCTCTGGGCTTGATGAGATTGTAGTCACACAGTAAGAACAGCTCCATTATTGTTTATCTTGTCTGCATGCCAGTGCCACTGCTCTGGTTCTTAAGTGTCTTGTTTGCTAAGTGGTGCTGTTCAAGCCCATTTCTCGAGCTTGGACAGTCTGTTAGCTTAGACACTAATCCCGTTGCTTGCTCTGTTTTCATTTAGCAAATAAACGGCCATGCAGCGTGTTCACGACTTGGCCAGTTGTTCATTGTTTCTGTTAGCTAAGTAGTTAGCGATGCCGGCTGAATGTTATGTATTGTCTGTTCTATTTGGTCATATTACACAAAAGTGATTTGGTTTCAGGTGACGAAAGTCAAAGTTTCACTTCCAACTTTCAAGTAAGGTCCAGATTTTGGTGTCTGCTTTTAACAAATGTTTCGTGCTTGAAATCATCAAAAATTTCAAGAGAGAAAAACACGTTTCTTCGAGTAGCAAAACTAAGTTTTTGGGTTACCGAATTTATTAAACTTGGACTGGAAAATGGAAGAGTATTAGGAACTTAAGCGTACGTGGTGTTAAACATGGACATCATAAGCAAAATCAAGTCATCAGACTACCATCTATAGCCAACTGAGAAATTTTCGGATCAGATCAGGATGAGCTAGTTACAGTAGAAAACACATAAATATTGAAAAAATATTAACACATGTGTTGCGCAAGCGGCGTAATGGCGCATTGGCGCGTGCTGGCCGAGAAAATTAAGGACATAAATCTACTGTAAAGAACTACGCAAGGAACAACAGGAATTAATATATGTAGTGAACGAAGATGCAACGTTGGGGAGAGGGATCTACTGAAGATCTGCGCAGGGGAGAAAACACGAGAATCTGACGTTTAACCAAAATGTCAACAGGCCGGTGAAATTGTCACAACATTGGCGAACTCCACATTACCTTGATGTTATTCAAGCGTAGAAATTATTTTGTAGGATACAAGTACAAATATAAATATGTTAATATAGAGAAAAAGTTAAGGCTTATTTTTTTTTCAGGGTTGACATATACGGAAATATATAAATTATGTGCTGGAAATTCAAAAGTAGCACTTGCAACTTTCAAAAAATGATAAAAACTATATACACAAATGTGAAATGATACGTACGTGCACTTGAAAACTTTATGAAGGTAAGTATTTCCATTTCTGTGTTTTGTAAAAAATAAAAAGGTAAATAACATGCTCTTTTTCTTTCTCCGACCGTGGGGAGGTTGAGCAAGAGGTCACGTCAAGAAAGATAGTAGAGGTACGCATGGCCTGACCCAAAAGGTACGCTCTTGCTATCGCTTTTTCCTGTTTCCTCTGTGCCCAAACGCACATCACTGGGCTTTCAAATTTTGTTCCTAAATATGCGCATAACTTTTTAGTCAGCTCGTGCAGCTACATATCAGCGGATAAATTTTTGAATAATTATTTTGTAATTTTTTAGATAATTCTGTGCTACCCTTCTCGTTGTATACTCATCTTTTTATCTATTTTCAATGTCATTTAATACAATAGATTAGAGTGGCACGCACTATCTAACATCAATAAACGACTTATATAATAGGGGTAACATGGTCTTGGTTGCAATTATTACTAAAATTTCATGCATTTAGGAATGGAGAGATATCTCTGTTCATGCCGCCCACAGTATGCACAGACAAGAAAACCCAGTACGCATAGAGAAAAAGAAATACCAAGGGCCTCTTTAGATCGTAGTAGTTTCATAGAATTTTTGTGGGATTTTAATCTTAGTAAATTTTCCTATAGAACCTCTTTAGATCATAGGAATGGTGAACAAATTCTGATGGACTGCTTTCTTATGCCACCAATTTCATCGGGATTTTCTCCATTCGTGTAGGATTGAAGCAGTTTTCTGTGTTTTCCTATTTACTATAGAAACGACTATTTATATAATTTTCCCTGTCAACTTCTTGTGTTTTTATTTCTACAATCCAAAGAGACCCGAATATGAGAGATAGTTAATGATATAAGTCCATACACATCACTACTAGATGGCATGCTATAACCACTTAACTTCTTCTAAAGCTTCTAAGTAGAGGGAGAGAGCGGAAACATCATAATTACCACATATTGCTTTCCTCCATTGAAACGGAGACTCCCGAAGCCGGGGGCAATTGTAGCAAAAATAGGATGAGTAAATAAACATTTATCAATGGGTGGCTAGATTATCGCATGAGTGGCATGCACATACCGCCACCCGGATCCCATCTTCCTCCCGGTGCCATCTTCTTATCATTTCCCTCCGCTCTGTGCTCCTCATCCACCACCCCTGTTAGTCGCCGTGTCACCCCTTCCCTCATACCGCTGCCTCCCCATCCAACCTAACATTTTTAGCAGGACGCTTTGCAATCCTTCCATCCGAGCATCACTTTGCACAATATCACAATTTCCTGGAAGTGCATATTTGCTATCACTTCCTATATCAACCAAAAACAATTCAGATATTCTGAAATGCACATAAGAACAATTTGTTTACTTGTTTTCAGAAATTAATTTTGTCTGCAAAAGATGTTATGAATAAAATTGAATTCCGGCCCGTGCAGCACCTAGATTACTTGATTTCAGAAAATTGCTCATTAAAGTGAACTATGATGCAAATCTTTTGTTTAACTTTTTGAGATGGATGCAAAGAAACAGAATTGTACTGTCATAAATTGCATGTAATTCGAATTCAAATAGAATAAAGAGAGTGCACCCGAGGGTGGGATGTACCCGATATGCCCTCACTCCGCAGGTATATGGGGCGCAAGCAACATCACTTATGCACATCTCGTCCAAACTAGCGCAAGCAACAATATCACTTTGCACATCTCGTCCAAACTAACTCCCCACGTATGTGGAACATTTGCACAAGCCATGCAAAAATAAACTAGAGCTCTGCCATTTGCATCAGAAAGCATAAGCAGAAACCCAATGACCATACACCAGTAACCACATCACAGGCTCTTCAGGAATCAAGATGCATATAGCTGGATAAACATTTACCATATTACAACACACATGGCCAAAAACTAATTTAAAGACCTAATTTAAAGTTTCCAACGAAACAGCAGTAACAGATCAGCACGCAGAAGCGCTATGAAGATGCAAGACAGCGGCCGCGTACATGCAGTTGCGCTAGACAAGCCAGAGGTACTGTCATACAAAAGGAGAGCACAGATTTGACAAGCTATGATCCAGTCAGATTGCCGGAGTCTTGATCACCTACAAGGCTACAGCAAGTTAAAATGGTCCCAGTGGATTCTCTCCTAAAACATAACTGCCGGTATAAATTGTAAAAGCATCAACACATGTTGTAAGTGTGCAATTTCAACAGATCAAGAAACATATGATGATATACCTCAAGATGGCTTGATATTAATTTCTGTGAGAGAGATAAGATTAGCACATAAGATCGCCACAACGATGCCAACTCTTTTATCATGCGTTGGGCAGACGATTTTGATTTTCTTGAGCTTCTTGCAATTAAATGGTGTTTGTGTTTCTTGCAAGGGGGGTCTATTTTTGCAGCAGCTTTGGCAAAAGCTCAGGATTATTATAGATTATAGCTCCACTCTGAAAATAACAGTAGAGAAAACTATTACACTCAATTCATGAGCAAAAAATGTAGAATGTGCCTTAGCAGTGCAGGGACATCCTGAAAATCCTTACCTCATCCAACATAAAAGTAAGCTTCTCTAAATTAGGTGAGTGCTTAAGCACATACAACAGTGCTTTGCAGCTATGATGCAAATACCAATCATTAAGAGATAGTTGTCAATTAGTAAACATTGCTTGACAGAATAGCATATCATTTGCCAATAATTCCTCCCCCTCCTGCAAATACAGTAGAGAAAAAGGCCATGATGATGTACTTAACAGAAACAACTTGCTATTGCTACAGAACACAAACAAAAAAACTAATAGTAAGCATGACTACCCTGCATAAAGCATACCAAGGGTTAATACACAGCAATTCAATTTCCTGACATCTGAAAAGCACGAAGAGTATAGCAGCCATCAACAAATTTAAGCTCCGTTTGTCATAAGTGTTGAGTTTGTGTCGAATATGTGTACGAGTAGGTTATGAGTTAGACTGGAGAAGGCGTAGTATTGTACTAGAGTACTATAGGAAGTTCTAGTAGAATACGGGTAGAGTCAGAGTCGGACTCAGTTATCCTAGGCCTCCTATATAAGGAGGGGGCACCACATAATGTAACCAAGTCAATAAAAAGAGATCAAGGCAAGGGAGGAGCGCTCGTAGTCGATCCCCGTGGATGTAGGCCTCGTGGCCGAACCACGTTAAAAAACGTTGTGTCTCTCATTGCCAATTCTACGGTGTCTCGGTTTAGATCTACGCTTCGTGTGTGGCCTCGTGATTTCGCAACAGTAAGGAATTGAGGCTGTTAACAATGATTGCAGGTTCATAAAAGAAGGTTTTCTACAGAGTAGTGCCCCAATTCGTAGCGAGACTAGACTAGGCATATTTATCACAATATCAACGAATTCCTCATTGCCTTCAGAGTAACCAACACAGTCAATGCTCAAGTTCTTCAATGTGGTAGAGGAAAATTCGGTGGCAGCGATGTCACAGTCTATCATCTCTAGATCTTCCACTGCTGGGCAGCCAGAAAAGAGCTGCTTCAGTAGACAACTGTGC
Organism: Stipa capillata; assembly: GCA_019208055.1. Taxonomy (NCBI): domain Eukaryota; kingdom Viridiplantae; phylum Streptophyta; class Magnoliopsida; order Poales; family Poaceae; genus Stipa; species Stipa capillata. Next base: position 244,379 of record JAGXJF010004437.1, read on the forward strand.
AAGTGTGCAATTTCAATAGAGCAAGAAACTTACCATAATACACGTGAAAATGGCTTGATATTAGTTTCTGGGAGAGAGATAATATTAGCAAACAAGATCGTCATCATTATGCCAACTCTTGTTTCTTCAGCCTCTCAAAATTGATTCACGAATTTCTTTCTTTCCCAGGGGAATATATTTCAGCAGCAGCATTTGGAAACAACTCAGGGTAGCGGTAGTTGTATGCTGACAAGAAGAATAAAAAAACTAATAGCTTCATTCCTTCGCAAAAACTGCCAATGCGGAAATGAAAAAAGCATATAGCTCACCCCTCCAAAGTGCACGAGAATCATGAAACATACCACTACGCAACAGCATGACAGCTCATATAAACTGTAATTGCATCGAAGCACGACGCAAGTGTGTGATTTCAAGAGACTAAGAGACTTAGCATGATATACCTCAAAATGGCTTGATATTGATTTCTGGGAGAGAGGTAATGTTAGCATGTAAGATCGCCACTACGAAGCCGGCTCTTTTATCACCCTGTGCACAGTTTATCACCGGCGCCCTTCTGGAGCTTGCCTTCGTCCTCGCGCGGCGGATCTCCGGGTCCGGGTGTCCTCGGCCGGCTGGGACGGGGGAGCTTTGGATAAGTCCGACAAGTGGGTCCCACCGTCGCCACATATCAGCGGTTCCCAGACTAGAGTCGCGCTGCGCCGTCCGATCATTATTGTGTGGCTCAGATCGAGGCAAGTAGGGCCTGATTTTTACGTGGGGTTTGGAGATCACCTGGGCTCTACTCTCCTTGGGCCCCACTCGAGTCCACACCCCCTCATGCCCAGGTGACCTAACTGCTTGGAATGTTCTTTCATTGGATTGTGATGGTCATGTTTGGTTGTTAGAACCTTCGGGTACCGGACAGTTATATCCTAGTCATAAAGCAAACCATATTTCTCTAACAAAAAAGGTGACATTTGGCGAAAAATTCTATCTCCCGTAGTCTTGACACAAAGCCACGATAGATCTGAGACCAGTAACCTCGCTGGCAATCTCATATGTAGAGTGCGAGATAGAGCTGAAGTCGATATTGAGCAATGAACAGAGACGGTGCCAAGCTGCTGACCTCATCGAAGAGGTAGGATTAGGAACCTCTAGTATGATCACTACCACCAAGATGAAATTAGAGGTAATGGCACCTTGGTGATGAAGATGCTCCGTGAGAGTGAGTCTTGAAAGAGAGATTGTTTACATGTCACATAAATAGTACTGATTATCTATTTATCATCACAAAGAAGGTAAATGGGTAAATATACCATTGCATAGATAGAGAAATAGGTAAATATACCGTTGCTCAAAAGAATCTACCAATGTTAAACGAATTGCACCAAACGTCGTTACGTCAACCAGTTTGGCCATAAACTCTTTTTGTACTCCTAATCTACTTGCAGCAGAAATACTAAAAGTAAAAGAACTAAGCACATAAGAGCATCTTTAGCCCATCCCCTAAAACTTAACTCCCTATATCACCTCCCTAAACTTACTCCTCAAAATTTGGGGGTTTAAAAATACTTGCAACTAGCCCTTCCCCAAATTTAACTCCCTATACCTTTTTCTTTGCTATTCCTTCACAAAAAAAATCCACAAAATCCTCAACCCCACTGCCCCCCCTCCCCCCAAAAATCCCAAATCCCCTACCCCACGCCCGGCCGCCCCTACGATCGGCGGCCGCCCCCCTCCTCCGCCTCGCCTCCACCACTGGCAGCCACCGCCGCTCCTCCTCTCCCACGCCTTCTCCAACCGCCGCGCGCTCCGCCTCCGCTCCGCACCCGCGCCGCCGTCCTCGTGGGGAAGCCGACGGTCCTCGTGGCCAAGCGCCGCCCCGAGCTTCGCCTGCGCCCGCCGCCGGATCTCCCTTCCGTAGCTGCCGCGGACCGCCATACCTCCTCCCCCCCCGCCGGCGGCCGCCCTCCTCCTCCCCCCAACCCCTCCCGCCTCCGCTCACTCGGCCAGCACGACCTCCTCCCCATCCCCGACCTCCTCCCCGCCCCGAGATCCGACGCGACGCGAGGTCCCCCGCTTCTCCCTCCCCTACTGGTCGTGCTGCTGGAGGAAGGAACAGGGAGGCGGGAGTCGAGGCAGGCGCGGCGTCGGCGGCCGTGGAGGGAGGGCCCTGGCGGCGCCGGTCCTTGCGCGGGCCGTGGAGGGCATGGCCGGCCGCGGACGGGAGTGCGCCATCGGAGGACGATGCGCGGGGGAGATGGCCGGCGAGCCAGGGGAGGCAAGGGGGAGGTCGCGGGGGTAGTGCGCGGACGGCCGGCGAAGGTCGGATGGGTGCGCCGAGGATGGGTTGTGCGGCGGCGGGCGAGGCGGTGGCGGTTGGCGGTGGAAACTTCAGGCCGCCAAAAAGTTGCAGGATAGGATGGAGAAGATAGGGGAGATGAAATGCTATATCCTCAAATATAGGCAGAAATGCGGTTGGGGGATAGGGGTCATCCCCAAATTTTAGGGAGTTAAAACAATTTAGGGGATGGGCTAGATGGGGATAACTCCCTAAAATTTCAGTTTTTAGGGAGTTAGAAGATTTTAGGGGATAGGCTAGAGATGCTCTAAGCTCATGGGGCTGCAATACGTAATAAGCATAGCGTTGTTTCGCATTTCGCTTTCCCAAGCTACATTGAGCACTTGGTTGCTCGAGACCCGTAATAACACGACTACTCAAATAAAGCTCTTTCTTCCTTTAAAAAAGGAACTTTACGTATATAAATTTACGAAGAAAAAGTTAAACGAAAATTATTTATGCGTGTGAAAATGATTATGAGCCGTTTTTTCATCCCCCCTCCCTATATATAGTCCTTACCCCACTCTTCCTTTTTCTTCTTTCTTACGGCGTCCCAGTTCTGCATTTCCGTTCTTTTTCCCCTCTGCACTGAAGCAGCAGCACCGAGAGCCCGCCCCTCGCTTCATTCAGCAGCAACGCCTCAACCTCCCCGTGAGTTCTCCTCCTCCCCTCGATTTCTCGCGTGTTCATCTTGTTCCTGGTTGCGAATCCGTTCGACGAAATGCTGAGTCGCGCTACTCGCTACCTCCATTTTCTTGGTTTCTTGCTGCGTTTGCAAAGGTTCTGGTCTTGGGTCGTGGTTGATCGCCTGTCGTCCTTTTCCGTGCAGGCGACCCGTTCGACGAAAATGCGGCAGGGAGACGCGGGGGCGGGGACTTCCGGTGGCGGGTCGGCCGGGACGTCCGGCGGCGATGGCGGTGGCGGTGGCGGTGGCGCCGACCGCATCAGCGACCTCCCGGACGGCGTGTGCCAACGAATCCTGTCGTTCTTGAAGGCATGGGAGGCGGTCCGCACGAGCGCGCTCTCGACGCGGTGGCGCACGTTTGGGCCTCCGCGCCGCGCCTCGACATCCGCCACCCGTGCGCCTGCGACGCCCGCGCCGACCAGGAGAGGTACGGCGAGTTCATCAAGAACCTGCTGCTCAGGCGGCGCGCCGTGAACGCGCCGTTGGACACGCTCCGGCTGCACTGGAGCCACGACGGCAACGCAGACACGTGGATCGCTTACGCTGTCAGACGCGAGGCAAGAGTGATCGAGCTCTCCGGAAAGAATCACCGTGGACCACTGGAGCCGGAGTACATGAGCTTCATTTCTGACAACCTCAAGATCTTGAAGCTCACCCGTGTCCCGCTGGATGGCCTCACCCTGACGCAGCTCTGTTCTAGGTCCACTTCTGTGGAAGAACTAGAGCTCAGAAATTGTGACATACTTGGCTCGGAGATTCGATCAACCTTGCTCAAGCGTTTCACTATGATCAACTGCATCATCGCCAATGGCCTCGTGGTTGATGCTCCGAACCTTGTCGTGCTGCACTGCATCAGACCTTTTAGTAGTGTTCCTCAGATCGAAAACTCAGGGTCACTAGTGACAGCCACTATCATGCTTGATGACTCTTGCTTGGATCATCGTGTTGGTTATTATATGGGCACTGCAGGATCGTCTGATGACGACGACGACAACAATGATTTCTTTGCATATGCTGATGCTGGTGCTGAGGACCCTGATGGTACCGATGATGTGAATCTGATCACGAGTCTGATGATGGTGATGACTACGATGGTCCGGAGTGTCTAAATCCTGGTGATAAGAAGATCAATGATGGTGAATCTGATCATGAGTATGATGATAGTGATGACTACGGTGGTCCTCAGTTGTATGAATCTGGTGATAAGAAGGGTGATGATCTTGTAAGAATACAATGACCGTACGTGGCCTAGTTGAGATCGCAGAGAGTATTCAAGTAAGGATGGTGTGATGGTCCAGTGATTACTGTGGTGGTGAGGATGTGGAGCAATGATATTACAATTTATGCTGGCGATGGTATTCTTCACAGCCTCTTGACTGTTAGAACAATGGACTTGTTAGCTCATCCAGGCGAGGTACAGTTCATTCACGTTGCTGATATTATCCCCTTCTTGTTTGGTATGCTTTCTGCAGTCTATGGCTATACACATGCAAATGGGCTAATAGAATAATTAGATCATTCTCTGAAAATTTAGTATGTAGAAGAATTCATGCTATTTCTGCTAAGTGGTGAACTTACTAAATCAATATGACTCGTTTGGAAGTATGGAAGAAGGGTAAGATTGCTGATATTGCATTGCTGTCCACTGAAACATCATCCTTTTTAGGTTTATATCTTAGTCTTAGTTCTCTGATGGAAGAAAGGAAGTTCCTTTTACCAAAGATCAGCCAATTGGATAGGTGCCACCAGGTAAATATTGTTGTAGCTGCTACTGGACAAAATTATACTGTCTTGTTAGTAATGCCACCTTCCTATTCAATAACTACCATGTCTTGATATCCTGTTCCAGCCGAACTAATATACTAGTGCTAGTCTTCACTGTCCTACAAAAGTTCAATACTACTGTTGTGGTGTATTGAACTTTGAACCTAACTTATGGTTGATCTCCAACGGCATCCTAATTGTAGGACTCTTAGAATTAGCATTTCTAATTATTTTTTATTGTTGGTAGAACTGCCATGTGCCCTAGATGGCAGTGGATATCAGTGCCAACTCCAATATTTATAAGAGTAGGATAATGACAATGCAGTTGTGTGTACAATGTGCAGGTTGTGCTGAGAGGGACTGAAGAAGTGCCCTATGTTCAAAAACCTGAAGACTCTTTCCTGGTGAATGGTGTATAGCTCCTGACTTTGATGCATTGTCAACCATACTTGAGCATCACCCAACTAGAGACCTTTTCTCACCTCAACATGGTACGTGTCATGCTCTACTTGATGAATGTCTGCGCGTGCCAATTACCTTAAACCATTCATTGTTCTGTAGAAGGCCTACGACAGCAGAGGTGGCATCAACTCAAGGGATCAATCCAAGGGAAGATCATTTGCTTGCAGCAACCTGAAGATGGTCAAGATCACATGTCAAGGATGACACAATGGTCCATAAGTTGGCGAAATTCTTCGCACTAACAGCATACCGCTTGAGAGATTTTTGTCCGTCAGACTGCCAACACTCATAATGGCAAGGGAGGCAGACTCTCAAGGGCGAAGCGCAAGGTGCTTCATGAAGCTGCCAGGATTTTAATGACGCTGAAGCTGAGGAAGTTACGGAAGAGCCCAGAGTGGACGAAAGGTGATAGCAACTAGGTTGATGTAAGTAATACTGTGATTGCTGTGGTTGAACTCTGCTTGTAGTTGAGGGCCAGCTTGTTGCTGTCCCACTGTGCCAGTGAGTGTTGTGCGAGTAAACTGCAAAGAGGGGCACCCATTATCAGACTCTGAAATAGAAACGGCAGAATTCTCAGGGGTACCGACATAAACTTCTTAGTATGAAATCCATATATTGTTCATTGTGTTGCATGGAAATGATTGACCAAATTTATAGTGATTCTGAAGCTTGTGGTGTCTTCTCAGACCTCTTCGAAGGACAATGCACGAGTGATTGGCACTGAATGAGTCTGGTCGTGGAATCTTAACTGAGTTATGAATGCGTGATGTCTTTGGACTATGCATGTGATTAATGACCGAGTTTCGAAATTTAAACGGTATTATTACACATCAAAGC